>JAUTBT010065581.1:0-32843 GCA_032361225.1 Lepetodrilus schrolli
AACATACAATACACTACAATACAATATTTTCTCTACATCTAGTAGGAAAATAGCATGAAATCGGTTTGCGCATGCGTCCAGTCCATTCACTTCATGCTTTGGGTTTTCATACAAAACGCTACGCAGTCCAACCCTGTATTGAAATGTACACATATGCATACGTATTGCTCACTGAGCGGCTCGCATATTAATACATAGAATACATATGCATATGTATTCTCCATTGAACCACCCCTGGTACAACATTTTGATTGGGAACTGGTACATGCAGTTGTCCTGAAGACTGATGGAATGTCTACTGAAAATGTTTTATGACCTTTCAACAGTGTTAACCTCGATTGCTATATTTATACATACCCGTATGCATTCTGTTTGATGATTTTAGTAGAGACACTATCATATTATTTTTTGTTTTGAAAGTGTTGAATTGAATGACATAGCTACATAATTATTTAGTGAGAATCTGAGCCCATCATAATCAAGTTTATGATTATATATTCTTGACAACTTAATAATACACTGATTCATTTTTATGTGTAAATTTATGTAATTTCACAAAATAGAATGATTGGACAGTATCATCCTCTTGTAATAATCTACACATGTCAGAGGAATATCAGTATGTTAATCTGTGTACTAATATATTTCTCAAATATGTATAAGATTTTGCAATTCTGATAAAATTATTTCAACGAGTGTAAAAAGTGTTCATCTGTTCATCACAGATTCCAAATAGTTTGCAAATTTCTTCCATGGTAAGTTTAGATTTAACATGGAATCAAACTTATAATTCAATTGTACCCATTGCTTATTTTTGTTTTTGTGCATAGAGGCTTTAACTTAGGCATAAGTGTGGCCATTAACTTCCATATTAAAAAAGCATTCTCCTATTTTATTTTTAACTACATATACATAACGGTTTGGTTTTGATTGATCAAACACATATATTACGTAATACGCATGTCCCAGCAATAATTTGATGTGAATTTAACAAAGTCCGTATTTTCAGGAGTTAGAGCAAATTCACCAACAGGACAAACTGCATCTTGAAAATCTTCATGATAAACAGGTACTCGAGGGTGTCTGATATGCCAGTGTGTATCGATACAACTTCCTCCTACACTCGCACCGTGTATCATTTGTATCATGCATGACCTGGACCCTAGCTATGTTATACACATACTCAACAAATATTTATTTTTTAAAATATTTATTTTTACAGCAATTTGAAGAGGTAATCTATTCGCTATATAAGACTTTAAAATCCTTTAGATAATAATTGAGACCCTCTATAGATATTAGTTTTGTTAGAATATAGAATGACCACTTAAACAACTACTTTTGCAATATTTACGAATACGTCAAATTAAGACTTGCACAATTTATCCTCGATGTTCTTTCATGATATTCACTTTCTAACTCCTCAAGGAAATCATTCTCTCTGCAATTAATGAAGCTTTAGCATAGGTTTATGTTAAATCTAGTCTCGTTTATCAAAGACCCACTTATGAATATTGTAATTACCCAATACTAGCTGGCAGGGTAATTGACACAGGCTTACATTTAGAAGATTTTTTCTTTATTTAGTGCTTTTGATTTTCACGATTTACATTTTCTTTCTCTCTTTGGTTGTGGTATTTTTCGACAAATAAATATAGTATTAATTTTTCATTAACAAATGCAACTTTGAGTTAGTATGGATTCCATTGTGTAGTTTTGTTTAAAACATTTCAGTGCATGTCTGACTAATTGTTTTGATACTATTTTCATTGTGTTTTGAAATAATTACAAGAGAAATGCATAAATGTCTAGTTCATTTAACAAATCAGTTTTATTAGTATTTCCATGATCATGTAGGGGTAGATAATAATAAAATAAAATTGTCTTTATTTTTTGTCAATGTTTTATAGGATCTGTTTCTTAATGTTTCTTAACTTGTCATTTACTTGCCGGTAACATGATTCAAATTTATTACAGATCCGAAGTATGAAGCAAGAACTGGAACAGATCGAGCATGAGTCCCAGAAAAAAATTCGGCACATGGAGCTGTCGTTGCAGTGAGTGATGTCAAAGATATATAGACAATAACCCCCGAGATATAAAGATATTACAGATTATCTTTCCCCGTGTGAAATTCATGTTGTAAGTCACATGCTTTATCGAGGGACATCTACAATCCCAATGATAAATAAAATGACTTAGATATGGATACGGCATGGATACTGCATGTGGAATGTCAAAAGTAGTTCCAACTGTTTAATACTAGTATACTTTGAAGATTGCATAGTATCTCCCACCACGTATGTTGTGTAAAGAGATGTACTTGTGTACTTCAGTAATTTATATACTAGTATTTGGGGCGGGTGGTAGCGCAGTGGTCAATGTTCACTGTTAAATGTTCACTGTTCAATGTTCAATGTTCACGGAAGTTACCTTTCTGACATGATATTGATAGGATGCGCTGTCTGTAGAGTGGCAACAGTTATCATCCTTGGTCTTGTCAGTAGGTTTACTGCAACATTCAGTGCTACGGATGTTATAGGTTTCCTCCTGCCATAAACTGACAAGTCGTGATATGAGTGAAAGAATCTTGAAAGTGGCTCTAAACCCCAATACAAAAAACTGAATTTGATGCCATTATTAATCCAATGTGTCTGCAAGTACTTGAAGAGTACCTGGAGCCTGTATACATTTGGAAATTATTCATTGTAAAAATATTATAAAGTTAAATTTATATGTCCAAAAAGGTTACTGGCCCTTAATTAATTTGTTTGAGTATACAAGTTGTAGCAGTGTCACAAGGGGCATTTGGGTTTTTATACGTCCTGTGTATGGATTTATCTTTATTGTATGCCTTTAATGATTAATGATATAAATGGACTTGAGATAGTCATGTGTTCCCACTGTTCTGTGCAGAGAAAAAGAGTCTGAGATAAATCGGCTGAAGGAACAGAACAGAGAGCAGGCTCTGTCAGCGGAACATGCTCTGGAGGAGTTCAAGATGGAGGTGGAGAAGAACCAGAACCACATGTATGAGGAGATGAAGCAGCAGGTGTGTTCTATCTCAACAATACCAAAATATGTCTTTAAAAAATATATGTTTTTAAAGTGACAAACAGATGTGGGTAATATAGTGTGATTTTGCCTATGCCCATTTTTATTAGTAGTAATATATAGAGCTATATTTGCAAGAATCAGTGCTTTCAGGCTTAAAATGCCACGCAAACCCGTCTAAATAAATCCTTTTACCTGTCAATGATTAACAATCGATTGTTTTGAAAATGCATCTGCCTCATTTGGATTCCCCTCGATGTTAGTCACGTGATTAGAAGAATACGCTGTAATTGGGTCAGATGGTTGACAGCCGCGCATGGTATTGAAATTACGGAAATTACGCTCCTGCTCACTTAGCAGTCTATCTAAATAAACAAACTGACTACCTAGAAAATGAGCTGATTTATGGATAACAGATCATATGGAAGGAAGTCAATCACTGTACGTGATGTAGTCATCAGTCCTTGAGAGTTACACACTATGAATTTTGTGTTTGAGTCACTTTAAAAATTCCCATAAATAAAAAATACATAATTTATGTTAAAGATTATTTATTATTTTCAAAAAATCTTGCTTGTTTATGGAAATTAACAATATTATAGTACCATAATTTCCGATAGCTAAAGTTCAATGTATCACATGGTCGCTGTGTATCACACACTTTCCACAAGCTTCTAATCTTCTTCGGGGTTGTTTTTCTTGTGTTTTTCATCTTCTGCTTGTTCTTCTATATACTTTGCTGGTCAGTTTTTTTTATAACCTTGCTATGAAAAGGAAACAATTCACACATACTTTTGCTATTCTTTGAGTGAGACATTTTCTACTGGATCACAAGGGCATGGGTTCGGGGACCTCTATACGTTACCAGGTATCAAACATATTTTACCCAACTCATGTGCCTAGGTTAACTTCCTTTAAACTTGTTTAATTAGATGACTCAGGTGGAAAATGATCTAAACAAGTCCAAACACACACGAGAGAAACAGAACAAGGAACTCGGCAAACAGTTGGAGCAGGAACGGTTAAAATTCAGCAGACAGGTAAGTCAAGGGCGCAGTTACCCACTTGGCTCAGTCGGTAGAGCGTTGAACTCACAATCCAGCAACTTGGGTTCGAATCCCAGAATCAGCAAGGTCCTTGGTTACATCAGCAAAGAGAGATAGTTGACGATATTAAATGTGATACTTCAGAAACTGACAAGCCATTATATAAGTAAAGGGCAGGTGGTAGCACAGTGGTAGAATGTTTGGACTTTGTAGTCAAAGTCCAGGGTTCAAATCCCGTCTCGGCATCAATGTTCGTGAAAGTTACCTTTCTGACGCGATATTGATAGGATGCGCTGACTGCATCGTGGCAGTGTAGTTATCGTTCTTGGTCTGTCAGTACTGCAACATTCAGTGCTAAGGATGTTGCAAGGTTCGCCTGCCCTAAACTGACAAGTCATGATATAAGTGAATGTATCTTGAAAGCAGCTCTAAACCCAAATTAAAAAATATAAAACAAAAAAATTAAATGTTCCAGAGGACGGAGATGAAGGCGATGTTTGAAGGGGAGCGAGCCCAGATGCTGCATGACCTTCACCTTCAGAAAGAGTACATCTTGTCTGAGCACGACAAGGCCATGGAGATACTGAAGGAAGGCCAACGCGTTGAGCTGAGGTCGCTAGAGGCCAGGTATCGAGGAAGGCAGGAGCAGGATGCTAAGGTAACGAAAGTTAAGAACATTGCCGTAGAAAATGACTGACAGTTGAATGAAGTAAATCTATGCTCAACAAAATGAATTAATGACTAGTAGCCTTTTTGGACATAGTAATTTAGCAACAAGAAATTCAGGATGACTATAGGTTCCATGTATTGTTCAAGAATTTGCAGACACATTGACATTGGAAGAAGAATGACACCAATTCCTCAAGCCTAATTCCGAAATTGGGTATAAATCTTCCCCACAAAAATATATGTAATTGTATGTAAGGAATCGTTCAGTGATGTTAAGCAACAAATGAATCTAATTAATGAATGTATATGATAAAAAATCACACGAGAAAAATGGACTAATGTACAGCTGAAACTACTGATTCTGTGTAATATTAGCAGATGTCTGAAAGATTCCTATAGTGGTGATAAGCAACAAGTCAATCAGGATGGAAAGTAACACTAACCAATTAGTCAAAATAACACTAGCCAATTAGCCAATTAGTCAGAGTACCACTAGCCAATTAGTCAGAGTAACATTAGCCAATTAGTCAGAGTAACACTAGCCAATAAGTCAGAGTACCACTAGCCAATTAGTCAAGTAACACTAGCCAATTAGTCGAAGTAACACTAGCCAATTAGTCAAAGTAACACTTGCCAATTGGCCAATTAGTCAGAGTAACACTAGCCAATTAGTCAGAGTAACACTAGCCAATTAGATTAGTCAGAGTAATGCTAGCCAATTAGTCAAAGTAACACTAGCCAATTAGTCAGATACTAGCCAATTAGTCAAAGTAACACTAGTCAATTAGTCAAAGTAACACTAGCCAATTAGTCAGAGTAACACTAGCCAATTAGTCAAAGTAACACTAGCCAATTAGTCAGAACCATTCCTCCCAAGTATCCTAAGAAATTGTGGGGTTTTTTTCTAGATTTTTTTTATAGTCATCAATCGTGCTAGTTGGTTATACTGTATAGCTAACTTTCCAGCCTTGCTATAGGGAATCTCGGGACTCAAGACCATGAAACCTTCTTGAGTTTCATGCTCACCTCATGATTTCTGTTGGGATTTGAGTGCAAAACCTGGGATGATCAACCAGCAGGATTAGGGTTTAACACATCAATGTTGACAATTACTAGTGAACTGTGGTACTGCATGTTCAAATTAACAACTGTAGAGATGTCTAAAAGACTTGGTTTTATGCTGGTGTTGGTCACAGAATGCATTGGAGGCGGAGAGTCAGATCCGAGAGTTGCGAGAGGAACTAGTTCAGGCCAACCAGCTCCGCAAACAGCAGCTGGTGGAACTAGGGCTGCTACGAGAAGAGGAGAAGCAGAAGATGCAGAGAGGTCATGAGGCAGAGGTGAGTGTGTGCAGAGTTCAGAGGTCGTGAGGCCAGAGGTCATGCGGCAGAGGTGAATGAGTGCAGAGGTCATGGAGCAGAGGTGAGTGTTTGCAGAGTTCAGAGGTCATGAGGCAGAGGTGAATGGGTGCAGAGGTATGTTAGCAGAGGTGAGTGGGTGTGGAATTCACATGTCATATAGAAGAGGTTAGTAAGTTCAGAGGTCATGAGTAGACGGTTCAGAGGTAAATTGATATAGGTCAAAATCATAGAACTTCATAAATTAATGTCTTGTCATGACTGTAGAATTGCTCACAAGAATGTTATTGCAACATTATGCAAAGTAATGATATCAATTGTGGAAGTGGCCACTTTGCCTACCGTAGTTATCATCAATAGTTTGGTATTCCTGTGATAGATTCCACACGCTGCTTCATCTCTTCATACATGTGGTTCTGGTTCTTCTCCACCTTAATCTTGAACTTCCTTCAGCCGGCTTGTATCTAATATGTGATTCCATGCATGGATAATGTCAGCCGATGTGTGTTGTAGGTGAGTCGGCTGCGGAGTGAGATGGACCAGCAGAGGCTGGAGCTACAGAAGTCTCACAGTGAGGAGATGGAGAACATGCTGGAGAAGGTGGGCTGTGACTGGGGTCATGGTGACCAGGTCATTGTGACTGTCTTGCTCTCTCTCTCCTCTCTCTCCCCCTCTCTCTCTCTTCTCTCTTCTCTCTTCTCTCTCTCCCAAAATTTGAATTTGAATTTGAATTCTTCATATTCCTCATCTATCAATTTCAATTTACATGGTATTTTCCATAAGTTTACATAATTAATACTTTTCTTGACAGACAAATGAGAAATTAAAAGGCATTGAGAAGGAATACTCAGATAGAGGATACAAGGCCACAGAGGTAAGTGTGGACTGTCAGTTAATTTCTCTTCAGATCCATGAATTCCGGATGGACAAATCTTTGTATTTCTCATCACATATCATTTTTCCAATTTGCGCATTGTAGAACACGTTAACTACTTTTTTGGGGGCTGCCACTCCAATAAGACCCAGGTCACAGTGACCTCTGAATTGATTGCATCAACTACATGGTTGTTTCGTAGGACATAATGTACTTTCTAAAGGTTCTAAAGCTAAAAACCTTCCATCACTATGTTTTATTAGATATATACTCTTGCAACGTATAGGTGAAAGATTCCTACTGTGACGTAAAACAATAATTCACTCAGATATAAACTCAATAAAACAAACTTAAGGATAATATTATCGTAAATCAGAAACACAGACATCATTAGCATAGTACATGTATCTGTTGAGTATTGAAGCAAACACTAGATTTAAACAAAACAATCTTTACTCAAAATCTGTTGTAAGTACTGTATGCACTATTGTTCAGTACTCAACCCTTATTGTGGTAGTGCAGTGGTAGAACGTTTGGACTTCGGAGCCAAAGGTACCGAGCCCGGCATCAATCTTCGCGAAAGTTACCTTTCTGACACGATATTGATAGGATGCACTGTTTGTAGAGTGGCAATCAGTTATCATCCTTGGTCTTCTCAGTACCAGCTTGTCGCAGGTTACAGATGTTGCAGGTGTCCTCCTGCCCTAAAGTTGTGATACAAGTGAAATATTCTTGAAAGTGACGCTTAAACCCTCATAAATTAATTAAGTCAAGTCAGGCCAACTTCTTTATTTCTCAAGTTGCACATCATTTACAGAAAGAAGGTCCTGTTGTCCATAGCAGCCGCTTCGGTTTTCCTATCATTGGTCTTAGAGATGGTGTCGGGTCCGGTATTGTCACACAGGTTATACCAGGTGCACATTCACAGGCACCCCGGGCTTCACCCCACCAACTACATGCTTCGTTCCTTAGGAGGTACTTCATGCATGTTCCTGGAACTGAAAAATGAAGTAAACTTTATATTCTCTCAGAATACATTGCCAGCAAAAATGTATTGAGTATCACAGTTTGGTCCAAAACAACCATCTATGACTGTGATTGTATACATATATACATTTAGTGATAGCTATAAGAACTAAATATGCACATCATGCATGGGGGCGGGTGGTAGCACAGTGGTTAGAACGTTGGATGTCAGAGCCAAAGGTTCCAGGTTCAAATCCCACCCCGGAAGCCTGGTATCAATGCTCGCAAAAGTTACCTTTCTGATGCCATATTGGTAGGATGTGCTGTCTCCATCACGACAATACAGTTATATATCCTTGGTCTGTCGGCACCAGCTGGTGCTCGCAGGTTTACTGCAACATTCAGTGCTATGGAATTTGTGGGTTTCCTCCTGTCCTAAACTGACAAGCCGTGATACAAGTTAAAGAATCTTGAAAGTGTCTCTAAACCCCAATTAAAACAAAAAACAAACAAAAAACATAACACATGTACCTGGAGTTGGTGGTATTGGCGTTTGCTGAACATTTCTTTCGCTTACTACCGGGTAATCTTCATAGTGACTCCCTGTGATTCCCTTGCGAATCATCGCGTATTGGTCTCCGACTATTTATACAAATACATGTAATCTTATCAGTACTTGTCACTTGTCTGTGATAGCTAGACCAGGTCCAGAAATATGGAACTGATTGAGTAAGGTTTCATGCTCAAGCTAAAGATTTTTAACACAATTTTGAATTGAGCAGGAAATCGCACTAAAAAAACTTTCATAATCTCAAGGCAAGATCCTTTATTTTTCAAGTCAGACATCACTGCCATTTGCTCAGGAACTGCCCTGACCACATGAGTGACCGCTTGACCGCGTGTTTGTCGAACAGACATTTGAGCCCAGCAAGACAGCTGCAGTTGCCATTGTAGTCGAACATGTTGCATAATATAATTGAATTAGTCTTTTTTGTCGTGGGTATATTTCACCAATATGCAGCTATCATAACATGATTTGCATGGTTAATTAAATGTTAAGGTGGGTGGTAAGTTTGCTTTTTGAAGTATGAAAATAATATTTTTGATAACATGAGCCAATCTAATTGTTGGTATTCACTATTTAACAAATATGTTAAACAGTATAAATACAGCGGTTTGCAAATGGCTGCCATGTAAAATACCTGGGGCTACTGGTATGCGTCTTTTACTTGGTATTGGGTACTTTGGTGGAATGCTGCAGCACTCATCTTCATTGCATTCCGAGGTAGTTCTACAGCTTCTCAGGGTCATCTCAAAATGCAAATATGATTATTCATGTAGTCTGATTGTTTATAATTAATATCGAATTGACTACTTTGATAAATCTGAAACAACCATAGCACTGATTATTGCAGTAAACCTGCAAGCATCAGCTTTTTTTACTTTGAAATCTGTCCTTGAACAGATTTCATGCTCAACTCAAATTTGACATGGAGATTTGGGAAGAATATCTGAGTTGAGCATAAAATCATACACAGAAAAGTTTCATAACCTCGGGGCCAGGTGATCTACCACTGTGCAACCACCTGTGCCTTTAACTGTTCTTGACTACTATCCCAGTTTTCATCAGAGCAAGAACAATTCCATCCAGGTCAATTTAGTGGACCCTGAAGAAATTGCAAAGAAGGAGATGGCCGATGTGCCTCATGTGAGAGAAGTGGTAGAAAATCTGCAGACGATCAGTTTCGTACAATCCCAAATGAATTCGCTACACATCCGACAGTCAATGCAGAAAGACAGTTCACCATCATTTCACTCCAGTGTTCCTTGCACAGACGCAAAACCAGGTTCCTCCTTCTACCCAAGTGTTCCGACTTCTGACATGCAGTCTCTGCCAAACCAGAGTCACAGTATTAAACCTTCAGCCCAGCTTCCAAACAGTGGTGTTCAAAGTCCTTCCCCTAAACTTAACCGCCTCCAGGTTGGCCTAGGTCTTCCTCCAGCCACCTACCTGCGAACCGTACAGGACATTTTATCTTTGGAGCCAAATGCCTTGAGTTTAAAACCCACACATGGTCCAGAGATTACGAAACATTTCATGTTCAAGCTCAATTTTTATATGCAGATTTGTGAACAAAGCTTTAAATTGAGCATGAAATCATACTCAGGCCTGGCCCTGAGATTACGAAATGTTTTTGAATATCATTTTATGCACACCTCAAACATTTGTTCAAAAATCCTGATATAAAATTTGAGCACAAGCATGAAATCGTAATCTCTGAGTCGGGACCCCGGAAGTTCACCGACTTGATGATGATTGGCTGTGGTGTCTGTACAGTGCAGTTATCATCCTCACTCCGTCAGTACTGGTCAATGCTCACATGTTTACTGCAACTCTCTGCACTACGGTTGTTGCAGGTTTACACCTACCGTGAACTGACAAGCTGTTTTTGAAATTAAATTATATTGAAAGCAGTTCTAAGCCCAAATTCAAATCAATTCAGCTATGTAAGAAATGACCGTCATCTTATGGTTGTTCACTGAAGTATGATTTGAAAGTGCTGGTTAAACTTGTTTCACACAAGTCAGAGATTCGGCAAAAGTATACACGGAAGTTAAAACTTTTTGTGAAGTTTACACGAATATGAACGCAACAATTTGTCGTGTAACTTTTGTCACATGTTTTAGACAATCTGCAGTCGCGAAATCGTGTAAGCGTCATAGTAAGAAATGATTTGGACTTGTCACTTACCAACATAGCAGTGCAACATTGTAGCGCAACTATTGCAGTAAAACAAAGTAATATTCCTGTCTTCATTATGTGCTAATGTGACTGTATGAAGCCTTGCCTGAAATTGTATCAGTACAGATGTCTTTTCCCAAGATAGCTACACCAGGAAGTTTTGTTTTTCTCTGGGTTGCATTTGCCTTTTTTCCACAATAACCATTTGACTTTAAAGATTTCTTAAAGGAGACTACTTCTAAAATATGATAATTTAATATATTTTTTTTATGGCTAAATACAAGCATTTTCATTTAAATAAAATTTAAAAATTCATCTTAATTAGTAAGTTATTAGCCAAAAAATAACTCGGAAATCCAAGATTTCCAGAAACTGCCAACATTTACTGAGTAGAGGTGTAATCACGTGATGTGACGTCACTGATGATAATCCTTCCGCATTTCGTTATAGAAACAGATAGCAGTAGTCGAGTGTTTCTTGTTATTTAGTTATGTGATGGAAAGAGAATTGTCAGAGGTCGATTTCAGAGTAACCAATGTGAATGTCTAAAATTACGAGCCCTTAGTAAACCGTGAAGATGACAGTGACACGACAGAGAGCGATAGCGACTGGAACTGAAGCCGAAAAAATATATATATATTTAAAAAATAGAAAAAAAATCATTAAAAATAGAAAAAAATTGCCAAGAAACGTTTCATGAATCTAGACTTTAATTTTTCAAACAAATAAATAAATTATGACTACAGTTTTTGCGGTAATTACGTCCTTTCTTTAAACGTTTAGAACCGCACATTTCTTTAGTTTAATCCTTGGATTTTCGTATCCTAACAGTAAGTGTCCTCGTCGAAAGCAGACCTTTCGAAATGGAGCGAGCACAGGACAGCGTGAATATTCTTGGCTTCCATCCTTGCTCGCCACGCCGACATCAGTGGATCCATTGCTTCCTTCTGGTGATGTCACTTGGGAACGTGAAGTAATGTTTTCCTGATGTCTTATTTGGAGATCTTTTGCAACCCCATGCAACACAATAAACCATATCGCTCACCGCTGTCCTCTATGATTACATAGCAAAATGTCTGGCGTCTATCCACACTGACGTCACACGATTCAGATTTCACAACGAGGCTCCAAATATGAATAAATGAGAACATAATTTTTAGGTACAGTATTTTGGCTATAACTTACTAATTAAGATTAATTTTTTATTTTTGTTTACATGGAAATGCTTGTATTTAACCATATAATAACGTATTAAATTATCATATTTTAAAGTAGTCTCCTTTAAACGAGGTCTATATTTTACACATGTAAATAGGCTAATAAGACAAGTCTGACCGGGCAAGATTCTTTATTTCTCAAGTCAGACATCACTGCCGTTTGCACAGGAACCGCCCTGACCACATGAGTGACCGCTTGACCGCGTGTTTGTCGAACACACATTTGAGCCCAGCAACACAGCCGCAGTTGCCATTGTAGTCGAACATGTTGCACGTCTCACCCTCCAGATAGTACTTCATGCACGTCCCTTTACCTGAAATTAATCAATCAGAAATAACAGGTGTTTCAATTTGATATCCACAAAGTCCTGGGGTGGGGGGTGGGGAGGGGTGGGGCTATTCTTAAAATGTTCTTACAATCGCCTGAGAATATACGTAACATTTTCATAGCCCTACTACGTGAATCTTTAAGATTGTCGTACTATTGTAAGAACGTTTACGAGAACAGGCCCCCTGTTCTCCCAGATACTGCACTAAGATCTCAAGGATCAAATATGCCATCCTCTAGATGCAGACTCAGTGATTGGTTATATGTTACTCTCTGACCCGGAAAATACCCTATCCACTGATTTATTTGTCCAGGGGTCGATGCTTTTGCACTAGTGGCTTGGAGTCTGCAGCCTCCAGACCCCAGGCTTATTTTCGACCTAAATCTCAACTCGGTGTTTCAATGCCTGCCCTGTTATTGGAAAATTTGTATTATAAAATATTATAAAATTTGTCGGGCCACAGGATTAGGAAACATTTTTGAGTACAAACTCATGCTTTTGTTCACAAATTCCCATATACAATTTGAGCTTGAACATGAAATCGTACTCAAAAAAGATTTGTAATCTCAGGGCTAAGGCCTGTTCTTTTAGATAATAATAGCAAGTTAATTCTTGCAATAATAATTGCAACTAAATGTAAACAGTTACATTTATATAAATATGGAAGTAGACTATAGAAAGAAAGCTATATTTGTCGTCAGGTATTATGTATACCTGTGGTTCCTGGCAATTCGTCTCTTCTACTCGGAAATGGGTATTTTGGTGGAATCGAGCAGCATTCGTTGGTGTTGCATTCTGAGGAAGTTGTACAGTTTTTCACAGTTCTCTGAATAACTCAAACATGGTTATTATCATAATATGATTCACATAGTTAATTAAATATTAATTAAATTATTCTTTAAGACATCATGTATCTTCATATATGAATGTATATGAATATGGGCTTCAAACATAAAAGGTCATGTCACTGCCATTTTAAATTGTCACCAGCTACTGTATCAGTTTGACATATGGATCAAGAAATGTCCTCTCAGTTGAGTTTGAGTTTGAAAAGAAACAGTGACTATTGGAATTGTCACTCACCAGCTCAGCAAAACAGTATTGTACTGCAACTATTGAGACAAGACAAAGTAAAAATCCTGTCTTCATTTTGTCTTACTCCTTGTAATTTCTGTGTGAAACAGTATCCGGCTATTTATATAAAATACAACAATGCTTTATCATGACAGATGTCAGTTGTCCAGGATATCTGCATGTAGGGCAAGGAGAGTTAAATAGACACTGCCTCGATAAATATACATAAAACGTAAATATAAGTAAATATAAGTAAAACTATGATTTTGTGTTGGTTGTTGTGAGGATCAATGACACTTGAAATTTACAACATTGACATTGAATTTTCAGTATATTATTTTTTACATAATTATTAAAAAATATGAATATGAAATATAAAGAGCATCAGTTTTAGTTTTATGTTATGAGGTGATTACTATCTACATAATACATACCTAATAATTGTCAGTCTTTGGAGACAATTATTTTGTATTCAATTTGTCAAAAAAACCGTAAGTAATTATTTGTATTTTTTTTAATGTGCAAAAAAAATACAACCAACAAATTTAATAAGGAAAGTATTTACAAGTAGCTTGAATTGCAAACTTTCTGAAATATTTTCTTAATTATCAATCTTTGTATTAATTAAAATTACACTAGAATTACCTAAACCTCTGGTTATGTTTTAATCAACTCTTTTCAATCTGTTTCAGGTTATGGCAGATTTACAAGCATCCACATTGGATTTGAGGGAAGAAATAAAAAGGTACGATATTTTGTTATTTGTTTAAAACATTTCCCATAGAGCTGGGAAGATATCAGGAAAATATTTTATATAGATTCAAATATCCGTTCAAATATTAGAGATTAAAAAGTGTTTAAGCTGTGTGTGATAAATAATATGAATAATAATATAATACTTGCATAGTGCATAAATCAGTTTATTACCCCAATGTGTTGTTTCAAGGTATGTCTTATTGAAACGATACTACCTCCCGGTACGTAACACTGCTGACAATGAATTGACGTCATAGATGTACAGTGACGTCATAGATGTACAGTGACGTCACAGAGGTTACAGCACGAATATGCCTATCTCAGCATAGAATCTGATTACCTTTTATCAAAAGCACGTTAATGCTAGACCTGGGGCAATTACATCTGGGGCAATTACATCTGGGGCAATAAATAGGAAATTACATGTTTGCTGAAGCTCGTGCATAAAATTATTACATAGAAATAGAAATATTAAATAGAACATTGTGTAATATCCTCTATTTTGAAACTGATCGAAAGTACATTGTACATTTATTTATTTTAGTTGATCACTTGCTAATAATGGAAGACCTGTGCCGTAATGGGTATACTTATGAATGTCAAATATTAATAGTATAAATTATTCTGACCATGCCCACCTAATAATTGTAGAGGCAATTTTTAAAAACAATTTTAAGTGTAAATCTGAGAAGAAGAAAAAAGGAAGAAAATTGTCCACGACATCTTTGTCAAGGGCAGTAGCCAACCCTTCCTGCATCCAATGTGGATATTCCTGAGATGGATATTTCTGAGAGAGATATTCCTGAGATGGATATTTCTGAGAGATATTCCTGAGATGGATATTTCTGAGAGAGATATTCCTGAGATGGATATTTCTGAGAGAGATATTCCTGAGATGGGTGTTTCTGAGACAGAAATTCCTGCGACCGATATTCCTGAGATGTAGATTCCTGAGACAGATATTGCTGAGACGGATGTTCTGAAGACGTCTAGTTTGTGTTTACAGGATCAGGGAGCAGAGTGACCGGCGGATAGCGGAACTGGTCAGTCAGCAGCAGGAGGATAAAAAGGCGGTCAAGAAGCAGTACTCCTCTAATGTCATGGTCAGTACTCCTCTAATGTCATGGTCAGTACTCTAATGTCATGGTCAGTACTCTAATGTCATGGTCAGTACGCCTCTAATGTCACAGTCAGTATCCCCAGAGGTGTAAACACAATAAACAACCACAGAAATATTTAAGCATCATGATATTTTTTAATTGTTAATGTCTGACAGTCACTTTTCTCGTTTACTATTCGAGATGTGTTTCACTGCATTTTGTTTTACAAAGTCATCACAATTTAGAAATGTTATCTACAAGTCTTTTCTTTGGTTGCCCTTGCATTTTTACCTGGATATTTTACAGGCGCTTCAAAAGGAACTAGACTCCCAGAGAAGCAGGTGCAGGTCACTGAACAGACAGCTGCAGAAGGTGGACACTGACCAGGAGGAGAAGGTATGTGCTCCAGTCTGGATGGGTCCGTGCTGGACCAGGCTGTCCCAGTCCAATGGGTCCGTGCTGGACCAGGTTGTCCCAGTCCAATGGGTCATATTAATTTTGGAAAACTATCTATTTTAGTTTTTTTGGGTCGCTAGGGATACAACACAAACTAAGGATGAATGCAATTTTGTTAAATATATTTTAATTCACTGTATTTTAAGTCGGAGAAAGGCATCATATCTGTCCATTACTGAAAGGTAATGGGACTCGGGTGGGGGGGTGGGGGGGGGGGTGTCTATGGCCGTCGTCTCCACTACCTCCCAGTAATGGACAGATACTCGGCCTTTCTCCTATACTTCAGGCCTTGGGTTGTCTAAACTCCAGAGAAAGTCTTTATACACCGTTAATATGGATGTTAATACGGATCGTGTGCTTAAAATTCTGTTCGATCCCGAGATGAATCATGTCGTTTAGAATGTGTTCAGCTGTCCATGGTGATAGATCAGGATACAGTGTTATATACATAAACAAAAGAACAGCCACGCACATGTTGTCACCAGAGTGTTTAAACCGGATATGTCTAAAAATTAGAATTTGAAGGCGCCCTATAGATTCTAAGCTCAATTATGAGACAATAATGAGGGGAACGAAATGAAAAATAGTAATGAAGATAACATTTTATTGCTGTTAATTTTTAGATGACGAAGTTAAAACTGGATTACGAGCACAAGATGAGAGGACTGATGCCAGCGGCCATTAGACAGGTTTGGTCTACAAAAGTTTGTCATGACGTGTGCATGTATTCATTTACAGTGAGGGTATCACCCCAGGTTTATCAGTACTAGCAGGTGCTCACATGTTTACCTCAGTGCTACAGGTGTTGCAGGTTTCCTAAAAGTTGTTGCATACGGATGAAATATTCCTGCAGCGATGTAAAACAACAAATCAATTAATCAATGCTACTGTAAACTAATAAGCCCAAATATGAGTGCAATAATATTGAAAGCCACGCTAATGCCAAATTTAAACTAAAAACAAAGAATATGTAGAATACAATTTGTATTTTTATCCTATCTAGGAATTGGAAGACACGATCAAATCTCTCAAGTCTCAGGTTCACTCTCTCCAGCAGAGGGCAGCAGTGTTGCAGGACGAACTTGACCTCAAAATAAAGCAGCCAATGACTCCTTTCGGAGCTCTGACCAGCTCTCCCATCATCAAGTCTTCTGTCTGATGTCCTCATAAACCGTGATTCTCAGTGCCAGTGTCTGATATTATGACTCACAGAGGGTGATGTAGAATTGTTTGTGCATGGCTGGATGTGACAATGGTAGACTGGGCTTCAGCTAATGACAAACTAAGCTCAGGTCGTGCACGTCCAACAGGGAACAAGTTTTAGCAGACTCAGAAAATTATTTTAATTAATTCCCATGATGCTTCAGTTGGGCAGACAACTCTGAATGTGTGAAGCACTGATATTTATTTGTTGACCATGATCTGGCCTAAAAAGGATGATGTGCATGAATTCAGCCCAAGATTGGTCTTCATTGGTCGAAATCATGAATAACTTTGATGACCTTGACCTTGTTTTTGAATGGATGCCATTGTCATGATACCTATCTGATTATTGTGCTCACCATGTATTCTTCTTTGCAAAAGCCAGCTCAAAAGCATTACTCATCATCATCATCATCATCATCATCATCATCACCATAATTATCGCCATCATCATCTCCATTAACCATCATCAACATGATAGTCTGTGTACAGGTCTATACTTGAATACAAAATTATACTTTTATCTGCGATCTTCATCATCATCATCATCATTGTCTTCTTAATCATCATAATCATTATCTGTGTATGGGTCTACTCATATACAAAAGTAATGTTTTATTCCTTGTCTGTGATGTACTTCATCTTCTTTATCATCATCATCATTATCATCATTGTCATCATCTTCTTTATCATCAACATCATTATCTGTGTATGGGTCTACTCATATGCAAAAGTAATCTTTTATTCCTTGTCTGTGATGTACTTCATCTTCTTTATCATCATCATCATCTTCTTATTTATCATCATCATCATCATCATTATCTTCTTTATCTTTATCATCATCATCATCATCATTATCATTATCTATGTATTATTCTACTCATATATAATAGTAGCCTTGTATTTTATATCTGTGATGTTTTGGGACCACCCTTGTGCCTGAATCTTGTGGTTAACAATTGTGGTTATTAACTATTCAGGCCAACATGATTGGCAGCATGTATACAACTTCCAGTCAAATTATGTCTCAGTATTGCAAGTGTGTGTTGATAGGGTAAGCATTGCTCGACAGACTGATTACAAATTTACTCAACAAAATTAATTACGAGCCAGTAGCCTTTTTGGACATATATGTGTATCTGTATATTAGTTTAACAATGAAGAATGTCCAGGCTCCAAGTACTCTTCAAGAACTTGCAGAAGCAATAGTCTGAGGAATGGCACCGGACTCTTAGTCCAAGTTCTGAAATTTGGTAGAATGCTTCCCCACACAATATCTGCTGGCCCTTAATTTATTTTGTATATATACCAAATGATTCAAATGAATATCCTATTGGTAGATACAGAAGAATATGTATAACAGAAGAGCACAGTGTGGTATGTATGATGGTGGTGTGGTTAGTGTCAGCTCACAAACTTTGTGGGTTCAAATCTCAATGCTAAATTAGTGCCCATAGACACCGTAGCTCCATGTTTTATTGGTGAGAGTTGAACAGCTATCATATATGCTGATAGCAGGGTATAATGTCAAACCAAAGAAACCTATCTACAAATATATCTGGCATTGGAAAGCATTATAAAATATTTCCAATTCAAACTTGTTTTCTTTGTCTTCCACATATGTTAGAAAGTAGGTAGTAATAATGTGCACATTTTGCGCAAATTCTAAATCGTGCTCATGGCCCTACTTTATGGTCAACGGATGTGTTCTCATTGTCCTTGTGTCACGTTGGGTGTGTCACTGTGTGTGTATGTTGTTGGGGATGGTATGCAGTTTAAACTACAATTAGGATATCACAGTGATTAGTGTGTAGAACCGCAAACCGTATACTTATGGTTCTCATTCCATCACAACATGAACTTTCATATAACTGAAATACTGCTGGAACGACCTTTAACCTAAAATCGCAGGAACCGGAAGTAGGGTCAGACATGTAGAGCACGGATATGATAGATAAGAAAATATATTAAAGTCCTCTGTCATCTATGAATTCCATTTGAAGTTATCTGAATTCACCATTAGTCAATTAGCCTCATATTCCTGCATATATTTGCTCTAGAGATTCAGGACGACAAAGTATTGTATAACTTGGATGCAAATTTACGCGGGAGGAGCCTTATTTTTGGAAAAATCAACTAGGGTGCGTCAACATCTAATAACGCATGGATTTCGTACTCTCACTCAGGGCCGGTAAACATTATGTAGTGAATAACAATAGGAGTAGGAGTAGATCATCCTTGTCGGGGGAATAGGCATAGAACCAGATCATTGAAGCAAAGGACGAGGTGTAGGCCTTTAAGTAAGGGTAGCTATATTATTCGTGTATACCAGTATGTATTTATCTACCGTAGACTGCCCCAGGAGCGTATACAAGACTGCATAATGTAGATACCATGTATATTCTTCCATCTGTTTGTATATTATATATATATACTGCTATTTAAAAATAAAACGTCCAATGATATAAACAAAACATTTAAAGAAGTCTGTTGGTTTATTCTTATTGTGCAAGATTACTCATTCTACAGTGTGTGGGCGCGGAACTCATTTCAAGAGGGACTATAGAAGGAACAATCAAGCAGGATACCAGATTTAGCAATACTGGGTTTTCTGTACGAGACGACGTAACTCAAAGGTAACCGTACCAATCGATCGTAGCCATTATGTAGGCTAGTCTATATGGCTACTGTTGCGGTTACCTTATGCCCCAGTCATAGTGTCACGTTTTGGTCGCCACGTTTAGCCACGTTGCGAAGCGTGGAAGAACGTGGCTACAATGTGGCACAACGTGGAAGAAACATGAGCAAACGTGACAAAACGTGAATTGGAATTATTAATTTCGGACATGTTCACAATTAGCGGATAACGTGGGGGTCAGAAACATGGCAGAACGGCGCGGCCATAACGTAACACGTTGTTTCGTACAGGAAAACCCCGGTACCATATTGGTACGGTATCAATCAGTCAACGACCCTCAGTTATATTACACTAATACAGAAGAACCCCTCATGTTAAGAACTTAATTGTTCAGAACATAATGATGGGGGCTTGAAGTAGCGCAATGGTAGAACGTTACCTTACTAACGCGATACTGGTACTAAGATGCACTGCCTGTACCATGGCAATGAAGATATCATGCTTGGTCTGTCAGTCCCAGCCGGTGCTCATCCAGCGCTACGGGTTTCCTCCTGCCTTAAACTGACAAGCCGTGATATAAGTGAAAGAATTTTGAAAGCAGATCCAAACCACAATTACAACTAAACAACATCAACAAACAAACAAATAAAAAATAAAAAATTTAAATAATTATATCTTATTTGTTATTGTGTATACATTGAAGTGATTCCATCTCTGAACATGTCTAACGACCAACATTCAACGGTCCTCCGTGGTGTGCTGGGAAGGTTCCCTGTAGTAACAGAATACAAGAGATCAGTGCAAGTTCTTAGTTGTATTAATGCTACGAACCTGCCGCCTACTATCCGCAGGAAGCCACCGCAGAGCTAACATAGCTACGACAACGTATAAGCGAATAGTGAGTTACGACTCTCGTAGAGCTACGATCATTCTGAAGAAAGGGGCCAAGGATCACGGAGAATTACAGAGCCGCGGTAATCAAATACATGAATGCAATGCCCATCAGCAAATAGCTGGCATCTGGCGTGTATTTATAGCAGCTCGTTGCTAATAAGTGTAGCCACTATCTTTTAGTACGGTTTTCCACAGAAAATAATTTAAACCGTTTAATAAACATACACGACATGTAGATACCAAACGCATCTCTAAAACGACATTTTATTATTGGCTACTGTGTTTCTGAAACCTAGAGTGAAATTTTATTATTATTTTTGCTTCCAGGCCGCGCTTAGTGAATAACACGTTGTGCACACGGTTACGAATATGTAGTTCAGCATTTATAAGTCTGTATAAAAGTTACGGGATACAATTCCACGCTGCTTTATAGTTGCACACAAAGAATCTAAATGGACTACATCAATAAATTTGTGATGTAGTGATGTCCTCATGCTTCATAGTATTCAGATCAACATCCATACCTTGAATGGAGCGGTCTTGCAAGATGGCGGCACGTTGAACACTGACGTATCTTTGATGCCATCCGTAATGTCGTAGTAACGGTTGGATATGAGGAGTGAAGCTGGCAATTTCAAACACATTGACATATTTATTTAAACTATATGCATCATCGGAGAGATCTTTACACCAAATTCATTGTGAAAATGATTTCATTGGTTATCTGCGCAAGTTTCCCTCTAGATGTGTGCCAGGGGTACTACATGAAGCGAGATAGGAACGGAAGCGCGGTGGGACTCGCATGTGCATCCATTTAATCAGTAATTAATTTAACTAATTAATATCCATCAACGTTTTAAAAACTATAAACTCCTGGCCCCCGTTTCACAACGATATCCTAAATTTAGGAGCTCCTAACTTTATGACCCAGTTTATCACCTCCTAAGTTAGATGCCGATTTAAGAAGGGATAAGACTTGTGACGTCGTCTTGAAACACTTGTTACGAGGTGACAACACTTAGGACTGGTTTAGGAGCTCCTAAAAAGTTAGGAGACCTTTGTAAAACAGTTGCCTGGTGGTTAATGTTGCTTAAAGTCACTTCTGGTTTGCTAGCTATTCCTGACGATTCAGTGCAAACATGGAATGCCTACAGTTAGAATTACTTGACCATACGACATTATATAACTATATGTCTTCCAACTACCTATACATGTTTTGACTATGGCCAGTGTTAACATCACAGGTGTTAGATGCGGACGTACAATGATCACATACCTCCAGAGAAGCCTTGATGCCACTATTGTCCGCCATGTTCTCACCCAGAGTCATCTTCCCGTTAATCTGAAGTCAGAGAACAAACCTTTCCATAGTAACCTAACAGTAGATGAGCATTAATAACATTTCACTCGTTTTCATCTACTGTCATGAATTGAGACAGGATGAAACAGAACTGACATGGCTATCACTATTTACCACCGGGGGCAATCTCTGGTCATCCAATTAACACTTCCCAAATATTATTATTCAGATATTTTGCTCAAGAAGATAGTGATTACAACTTAATGAAAATGAAGACGAAAACATGTAAAATGAATGAATTAACTAAATATTACTTGACGAGACACGATAGCAGTTACTTACGTGATCTCCGTTGATTTCAAAAGCTGAATATTGATCTATGATACACTGAGCCATCACATTGAACTCTTGTAGGGATGAGTTAGTCCACCAGTGGTGGAAGTTTCCAATCATATCGTACTGTCGACCTTTAAAACACACACAGCAAGTCAAATTAAAAGCAATACAATATTAGTAATAACACGCTTCGTGCTGCCCGCAATCATAGTTATGACCAACCGCAGTTGTTCTTATTCGAAAAAGGATATAATTGAAAGCACGAATGTCTTTCGACATGTAGCATGTGCACAAGAGGGAGCGATCTTAATTTTGTTCTAGAGAATAGCATTAAAGCGTGGATAATTTCAGTCGTTCGTTAAACAGAGAAATAAATGATCCTACGAACCTTCATCATCAAATCCGTGTGTAATTTCATGCCCAATAACCATACCAATTCCACCGAAGATTAGTGACCTGAAATATAAACAGTCTATGATATCATCTCCATAGTGAGGCTACAATAGCGTGACAAACACTGCATTATGTATTCCTCTATTTTGGTAAACATTATCTTAAGCCAAAACACATTTTTATACATACACATGATCGTCGGATACAGTAAAATTGGAGAAAGTTATAGCACCACAAGTCCATAACTAAACTTGTCTTTCTCGCTTTACCATTATTTTACTGTACAACATATTTCAATAGCTCCCTATGTATATGTCAGCACACGTTATCACCATTCTATTGGAGATGACATGATCAATCCTAAAAGAACATGGAAATTGCAAGCTTTCCCGAAAGTGTATGATATTCATTTCACCGTTGTTTAATAAACGTATGGTACACAGAAGAATGTGTTTCCAGTTCGTATCTTGTTGGTTTTAACCAATGCTTACATGGGATACTCTTTGCTATAGAATGGAGGCTGCAGAATAGCTGCTGGAAAAGCTGAAATAACAAAAGACAATTATGACATTTAAAATTGTATGTTATAATTAGCATCATTAAACAATAGTACTAGCATAAACTATTGAAAGCCACAGGTGACAGATTGTGTGCCATATCTACCCATGACTGACAGATTGTGTGCCATATCTACCTATGACTGACAGATTGTGTGCCATATCTACCTATGTCTACCTATGACTGACAGATTGTGTGCCATATCTACCAATGACTGACAGATTGTGTGCCATATCTACCTATGACTGACAGATTGTGTGCCATATCTACCTATGACTGACAGATTGTGTGCCAAATATAGTGTTTGTTTCTAAAAGTTCACAAACATTGTGTTCTCAGTGGACTATTTGTGATGGATGCATCAGGTTGGGAACACAAAGTAAATTTCAGATAGTCAATATACAATACATACTGATGGAGTTACGACTAGCACTGTAGAATGCATTCACAATCGCTGGCGTCGTTGTCCATCTGAAATAAATAAGTTGCCATCTCACTATTCTCGTAATGTATCCAAATACATGTGGTTAGTTGTACATGTTTGTCAGTTAACAATACCCTTACCAAAGGCTCGCTCACACGGGCCGATCTGTCGTACGACGAGTCTAGTTCGATTGGTCGTATGCTTCTACTCAAATGATCTCTGTCGTTGCAAATCGCATCGCATGTACGCTCACGTGGATGATAGATATGATTTTACTATATGGTCGCGTAGTGGATAAAAGAGCTTCATGAATAGTTAAAAAAGATGTCAAAAGTCCGGGAGGCAGAGGGGCCAAAATGAAAATGGCCCTAGACGGCCCGGCCCGCCGGACACGGAGAGAATTGTCTGTGCACTCTGCACTCTGCCACGCGGAGTGCGCAGTACAATCCTCTCCGTTTGCGGACTACTATTTGCGAGAATTCGGTGATGCGTGGCCGTGTGGCTATCTAGCATGCTAGGTAATTTCTGCCACTCGTGGACAAATGCTCACCGTTTGCGGGGTTTCTGAGAATTCGGCTGAGCAATGTATCTTAGCCGACTAATGAAATCGCAGGAACGAGTCACATGATTTGCCTCGGTTTGTTGACATATATTTCAGTCAATTTATAGGAAAACAACACAATGTTATCTAGTGTGATCTGGAACGTATGCTCACCGAAATTTGGAAATGTGGATATTATGAAATGCGATAATAAAGTTGAAATATTTTGTGAAGTTTACACGAGTATAATTTCTTACTATGACGTTTACACGAATTCGCGACTGCCGGTTGGCTAAAATATGGTCACGTGACAAAAGTTTACTCAACAAATTGTTTCGTTCATACTAGTGTAAACTTCACACAAAGTTTCAACTTCCATGTATACCTTTGCCGAAACCAATTTCATTGGAATGACAGCATTGTTCTTTAATCTTATGGCTGTCTAGACTACAAATCCAAGTGACGTCACAGTGGAATTTGTTACAACAGTGCATCATTATATTTTACGCTTATTTCTTTTCTAGGTGCAGGTTTCATGGCTCCGTGTCGTAATGGTTAGAGCGTCGGCTCGGAGTGCGGAAGGTCGCGGGTTCGATCACCGGTCGCATACCAAAAGACGTTAAAAGATGTTACTTGTTGTTCCCCTGCTTGGCGCTCAGCATTAAAGGGGTAAAGCAAGGACTGGTCTGCTCGGAGTCGGTATACTGCATCTGAGTGGGGTATCCATGTTCTATCTGCGGCATGCGATATTCCAAGTGAGCTAGCATATAAAAACTGGTGGAAATCCAGACTAATACAAGCAGTACATTTGCATGCCAGCCATAATGTGAGTGAACTAATCTTGAAAATGGCTTTAAACCCCAAATCAACCAACCAAGCCAACTTAACTATGGCAGTCATTGTTTGTTACTTCCTTGTCCGTCCGTGTGGGTTAACTTTGTCTTTATTGATTTTTCCTTTAGTGAATGTGCACAATCATAATTATGGAAATATAATCTGATAATGCCACACTAATGGACCTTTGGTTGTTAATGTTGTGTAACTAGTTTGCAAAACCGGCATTATTGTCTAGAAGCAGTGTAAGTACTTACTTCCTGGTTTAATGCAATCATTGTTGAGGTTAGCTGTTGGTGGTGTGTAGTATCGTTACTGTGAGGCGTGTGTTCCAGCCACGGCCGAGAGATTCAGAAACTCAAGGACGTTCATGCTGCAGCAGAGAAACTGCGCCGAGAGAAATGGATCGAAGAAAAGACGAAGAAAATTAAGGTATGCAATGTTGTCCTAATGTGTACATTCACGTATGGGTCGAAAGATTGCTGAATAGTCCCAAGATGTGCATATAAAACTGTTACACCTTCTCCACCACCCTGGAGTTGTCTATACTACTGTGATGGTGGGTAGTCCACGAAAATCTTCACATTTGCCTTGCTTCACCTGGCATAAATCATCTCCAACAAACAACCCAAACACCTCATGAAAAGAATATTATATTTATGTTGTGCAAGTCTTTCCTTTTTGTCATCGGGTGAAATATTCCCTCCTTCATAAAGCAGTAAGTTGATCAATAATTTTTTTAACTTATTTTTTTCTCATATTTCTGCTCCTAGAGCACCTTAATGCTTCTTGAATGATAAGTCAGAAATCTAAGCATTTTGTAATTTGTTATTAAAATTAACAACTAAATGCCATTTGTCACCAGGAGATGACTGTGAAGGGCCTGGAGCCAGAAATCCAGCGGCTGATAGCCAAACACAAGGCGGAGATAAAGAAGGTGAAGCAGATGCAGGAGTCTGACATCCTGGAGTCTGACGAACGGGCGTCGCACAGATACGTGCGTATGATGGAGGAGCTGCGCGAACAGCTGACAGAGGAGAAGGAGGAGGCCGTGGACAGAGAGAGGCAGCTGGCCAAGGACAGGTAGAGACTAATGTCACTGAGAGCGTATTATTGGGCAGAGTATGGTAGCTCGTACATTGAAGATATCGCAATTCTAATTACTAGTAAATCTTGATTCTGCTGCTGTAGCGTATGGGTGGAATATTTGCGCTGTAATGAAAAACACTAAGTTCAATTCAAAATTTGCAACACCAGTTTTAGTTGACAAATCAATTTTAAAACTTAAAGTCTAATATTGAATACTGCCCCTGAATTTTGTTACATTTCTCTAAATAAACCCAAGAACTCTGCTAATTTGTAAAGCTCTGCTAAATTTGTAGAGCTTTTTCCCCCCGAGATGCAGGTTTCAGTTAAGAATTGTAACTAATTATCTTTTAGGAATGCAAATTGCTGAATTTTCTTTAAATTGACTAAAGACTGACTTAGTGATGCTCTGATTTGATCACTGTATGTTGCATCACTGATGAGTTCACGACAGGTTATGGTTGAAGGGATGTGGTTGACGTTGCATCGTTTGTCTGCAGGTATGAGAAGCAGCTACAGCAGGAGGAAGAGGCGTACCAGCATCAGAGGCGGCGGCTACATGCCGAGGTGCAGGAGGAGAAAGACCGCCTGGCCGAGCATGCGTCTAGACAGCGCACAGACCTGGACAAACTGCGCCGACAGCTGGAGGACGGCCACAAGATGGCGCTGGATGCCATGAAGGAGGAGTTCGACAAGGCTCGGGAGGAACAGGAAAGGAGACACACTGTGAGTTAGTTAGCCGATAAACTGTCCACGATCAGGCCGCGAGATTACGAGAAAAACAATATTACGATTTCATGGTAACGATCAAATTTTTCATGGGGATTTGTGAACAAGACTTTGAGGTGAACATGAAGTTCTGTAATCTCTGGGGGCAGGTATAATGTCAAGCTTATCCAGAATATAGTTCCACGATTTTGTTACAATTATGTATTTTTTTAATAAATAAATACAATAAAAGTTCAAAGAAATATCATTTAAGGTTTCATTTAACTCCTCGACTTGGCTGCACAATGTAGATTGGGAAACTTCTTGCAGTCTTTTTATTATGATTTTATTTATTATTACATTTACTATCATTATTATTATTTACATTATCATTATTATTATCATTATTATTATCATTATTATCACTATAATCATCACTATTATTATCATTATTATCACTATATAATCATCACTATTATTATCATTATTATCACTATATAATCATCACTATTATTATCATTATCATCATTATTATTATCAATATTATTAATTATTTTTATTATCATTATTATTATCATTATATATCATCACTATTATTAGCACCATTATCATTGTTATTATCATCCTCATCATCATCATTATCATTGTTATTACCGTGGTGCTGCAGATGGAGATCCGTGAGCTGAGGGAGCGTCTGCGGCTGGAGAAGGAGGCGTGGGAGGAGAACCACATGAAGAAGCAGGAGACGTGGCTGGCACAGAAGGAGCGCGAGCTGAAGGCGGCCGTCAGGAAGGACCGCGACAAGGAGATTGAGCTGGTCATACAGAGGCTGGAGGACGACTCCACGCGGTCACGGGAGGAGTGCGAGCGGGCGGCCGAGAATCGGATCAAAAGAATGAGAGAGAAGTTCAACAATGAGATCAAGGAACTGGAGAGTTCAGAGAGACATGCTGTTCAGAAGTATAACGAAATAAAGGTGGGGATTGGTTACTTTGCTCTCTGACTTGGTCCTTTATCTAGTCGTTGCACATTGGTGAAATATTCCCAGTGCAATGTAAAGCACTCATTCATTAATTCATTCCGTCTTGTTGACCTCATTTTTGAGCAGAAATCATTTCTCAAGTTTGAGAAGGTTAAATATGTTTGTAAAAGTTTGTTTGCTGACTTTGGCTACCAATCTGAGTCCTTTAGCTATGTGATATTATACATATTTGTAGTCATTGATCTATTTCACATGTCTATTGGTACATTCAGTTTATGTATTGAGGTTGATGTATTTCAAAGATGTCAGTCCCAAATGAGGGAGATTACGGAAAAAAAGATTGTGGGCAACTTTGGGTATAAATCAAAGTTTATTAGTTCAGGTGATTTTGTGTATATTTGTAATAGTATTTCATTGATTTAATAGTATTTCATTGATCTGTTAGCATTTGCAGGTGTATTGTATAGAGCTTTTATTGTGGACAACTTTAAGTTCTCTAGCAATTAGATTTTGTGTATATTTATAGTGGTTGGTGTATTTCATTTATCTGTTGGCAGGCCCAGTTGACCGAGATTGAGGGAGACTGCGAGAGAATGAAAGTCATCACCAGGCAGAAGGACCGTGAAGTCCAAGACATCAAAAAGGTCAGTCAGTGGACCCAATTGTACAATAGGACAAGTTGGAATTGGATGCACAGTTTTCACCATGAGCGCATTCATCACATGTTTTTTCGGATATCTTTTAATAAATGTGTCCGTGGTCTGTCAGTACCAGCCGGTGCTCGCAGGTTTACTGCAACAATCTGCGCCTCGGATGTTGTGGGTTTCCTCCTGCCCTAATCTGACAAGCTGTGATATTAGTGAAAGAATCCTGAAAGCGGCTCTAAACCCTGATACACAATAATGTGCATGTAATAGAGTGAAGGTAATAGTCATTGTTCATTTATGCTCACTCCTGCATTGTTCATTTATGCTCACTCCTGAATTGTTCATTTATGCTCACTCCTGCATGTTTTCAGCTGACAGACAAGATGCATGAAGAACGAAGCCACGTGTCGGACATCGTACGCCAAGACTTCGCCGATAGGATAGTGACCACCGAGGAAGAAAACAAGAGGGTGAAGATTGAAATCTCAGAGCTTCGAGCCAAGCATCGTATTGAGATAGAAAGAGGAAAAGCTGAAATGGAAGAAATAAAACGACATAAGGATGAAGAGATGGATGAAGTACATAAGAGGTCAGATGGTATTCTAGTCGTAACAGTTGTTAATAGTAGTTCTTCATGGAGTGAGACAGTGAAATAAAAAAAATAACAGTTGCATGATTATGATTGTCTAGAAGTAAAGCTAATGTAGAAAGGAAGAGTCTGTGACAGTCCTCAATGAAGAAGCTAGTTCATGGCCACATTTGTGGCTACAAATGATTGTAAGTCAAATTTTCGGAAAGCGCTAAAAATGCAAGTCCATTGGGAAAAACATTTTTTTATCACTACAATACTTGAGAAAATGGTTAGCCAGATTTGCATTTGTAGCAGGTTCTGAAAATTTTACTTACAATCAATTGCAGCTACAATTGAACCGTGCAAATGGGGCGCGTTCCACAGAACAATCATAGCACTGCAAGAGTCGTAACTTCTGTACTTTAGCATGGAATTTCTAAGGAGTTACGACTCTCGTAGTGCTACAATTGTTCTGTGGAACGAGGCCTGATCTGTTACACTACAGCACCTCATTTTGTCTCATCTTCAATGACACAGTCTGTACGTTACTCAAGGACCTCCTGAATAATATTTGCAGAATTTAATTTATCTACATCCATCAATATAGGCACTGCAGGTTTCCTTCTGCCAGAAATTGATGAGCTGCATTATTATTCAAATATCTCGCACAAAACAGTCGGATTTCCCCATTGCTTAGTGACATTCTAGTGTTTACACTGTAAATTTTCAATATTAAAATTGTCCATCCTCTATTCTAGAGTGAAACAGGCCATCGTGAAGAAGGAGGAGGTGGTGAGTCAGCTGCGGCAACAGTACCAGGCTGCCACCAAGAGGGCCGACCACCTCGAGGGCTTGCTGGAACAGCAGCGTAAACAGCTGCTCGGGAAGAGGTAGATTCCACCTGCATCAAGCCTGGCTTATCCTGGAATGCAAGCAGCTGCTCGGGAAGGGATCGTAGCCTCCACCAGTTCCACATCGTAGCTTGGCCTTCCTCTAGTTGGATCAACAGTGCAAGCAGCCCCTCGAGAAGAAGTAGACTTGACCTGTTCTGCATCAAAAGCTTAGCTTGCCGTCTTATCTGGAGGACTTACTATGCCACAGCCGAAGCAGCTCCTTTGCAAGAGGTCACAGATTTGTCCTCTACATCAAAAGCCTGGCTTTCCTTCTAGAGGGCATCCTACATCACCAGTGCAAGTATCTCCTTGGCAAACTGGGATAGATGTATCCAGTTGATTCATTAAGAGCCTGGCTGGCCTTCTGGAGGACGCACTACTCAGCACTAGCAGCTGTTTCAACAAGATGTCAGAGATGCATGCATCGAAAGCCTGGCTTGCCTCGATAAGGAACAGTGAATAGCCTGTGATTATTACGTTATTTATTTTATACTGATTCAATCCGGTTGCTCACCTTCCTTGTTCATTGAGTTTGACAGATTTTTAACATTTGTATATCTGTTGAATTGTCAAAGTATTTCTCGGATATTGAGTGCTATATCAACATATCTATTGGGACATTCAGTGCCGTTTCCAGATATTTATTAGGACATTCACTGATGTGCGTATATGATATATGAAACGTATTGCATTTGGTCACAACTTGCTTTCAATGTAGATTTACATGGTAGGCTTTGATACTGTTTGATGTCGATAATAATTCATTCCATCCATCCCATCTATATGCACCACTGACCTCTGACCTGCAATCTCATTCAGTTGTTGTGATTTAAATATGTACTTTAAATGGGCATGTATTAATTGAATGTTTTATTCTTTTCATATTCTTGTGATATTTCGCCTATGTTTTTAGTAATTTATTCTTTAGCAGAAGCAAATTATTGGTACAGCTGCTGTTTACAATATGAAGAAATCTCATATGCACATTTTCATCTAAAATAAATGAGCACGGTTAAAATTTTACAAATATTATATAATTGTCCAATGGTCTAGTGCATCTTTGTTAGTGAAGCTGCTTCGCATTATTGAATGCTTATTAGCACAGCCAGACATAGGTTTGTATATCTTAGTAACAGCTGTTGTGGGTCTTTGCTAGACTTTCTGTGGCTTCAAAAGACCCAATTAAACTAATGAAATGTTTAAGCCCTCCATTAAAAAAAATAAGCAACATTTCATTAGTTGAACTACAGATGACCAAAACATTGAGATCTGATTATCATTCATAATTTATTCTTGAAATTCCACATCAGAGGAATAGTGTTTCATTATGTTCTTGAAGAAAATATGCTATATACATATATGATACAATGGTAAATTAGAAAATAAATTTAGTATTTAGTTTTTTTTCAAAGAGAAAAGTATTACTAGCTTTAGTTTGAATCTTTTATGTGTATACTGTTTTAAAATAAAATATCATATTTGTATTGTAGTCTACCTGAACATTGTCAGTGTTTTACGGCTCAAAGTGCAACTAATATGGTGCTGCATAGTGACAAACGATAATGATTGGTGTAAAGTTGAACAGCAAGAAAGCATCCTCTAGGTGTATTCGCTAGATCATTGTGAAAGGGACCAAGAGCTGAATAGTGTAGAGCCAATGGGTCCACTTGTATGAGAAGTATCTGCGATAGGAAAATTGTACACACATTTAATGTATTTGTCAAGTTGCACTTTTAATAATGTTGGTACCCTGTACATCAAATGCACTGCACGACACTTTAGGCTTTATGATTTGTGTTAAGATTGTACCAAGTAAAGGTTTATTATAGGTTATATATATTTATCCAACATATGGTTCAAGATAACTTGTGACATAAATATCATATCTTGCACAGTAGTGCATAACACCTGGAACGATTTTCATTGGCTGGTTACATGGCTTGCATCACAATTTACCCACACCTGTCATCGTGATAGACGGTTTCATTGGTTGGTACGGTCGGTTGGTTGATACATGACAAAACGGTTGAGTTGTATGAATTTCAATTCAAAAGTTGTTAGATAAAGAAATTAACACTGGCTAGTGGTCATAATTATGTTACGACAATCGTGATTCAAAAGTTAATATTGGAATCACTCGTGTTGTTAAATCAATATGACACACTAGCTGGTGTATTAATCTCTATTTATGTCTGCATATTTTCATATTTGGTTATTAGAGTTACATCCCTCTTTGCTTATGCTGTCATTTCTGTGACTGACCACATACAATTATTCAATTTATAGTTCCTAAACTGTTTGCACAAGTTTCACTCAAGACGTGTGCTAACGGTACCATATGAAGTGAGATATAGGAACGGAATGAAGTATCCCTATGGTGCGAAGATGGCTCTGGATCGGTCCAGGCAGTTAGCCATCATGGCATTGTAGAACTTAAATCATGTTTTCCCACAATTCAAATAGCATGGCTATATTATAATATACCATATCGGTTTCTCCCTCTGTCTTGTTCATATGCATTAATTATGTATTTTCTTATATGTAATCTCATGTACCACCGTATAGGTGGTTTAGAGAAATAAAATAATCGGAATTAAAGGAGGCTACGCATATATGTACCAACATCTGTGTAAACATGATTGAGTCCATTCTATTTTATTTCCTGTGAATATTTCTTCCGCCTCGACTTAATACTCTGGATTCGCGAACACCAAATGTCTTGTTCGTGTGTTTCCGGCAGATCTAACCTATTGACCTTGACCGTGTACTACTCGGAGTTGTCCCTTCGGACAACGAAAGAGGAGCCTGCCTACACGGTGAGTTCCTTCACATGCCTACACGGTGAGTTCCTTCACATGCCTACACGATCTTTCTTCACCTACCTTCAAGGTGAGTTCCTTCACCTGCCTACACGGTGATTTCCTTCACCTGCCTGCACGGCGATTCCTTCACCTGCCTACACGGTGACTTCCTTCACCTGCCTACACGGTGATTTCCTTCACCTGCCTGCACGGCGATTCCTTCACCTGCCTACAATGCGAGTTCCTTCACCTGCCTACACGGTGATTTCCTTCACCTGCCTGCACGGCGATTCCTTCACCTGCCTACAATGCGAGTTCCTTCACCTGCCTACACGGTGATTTCCTTCACCTGCCTGCACGGCGATTCCTTCACCTGCCTACAATGCGAGTTC
>JAUTBT010065582.1:0-14266 GCA_032361225.1 Lepetodrilus schrolli
GGATAAAACTGAAATTAAGCACTTTTCATGGGAGGGCTTGAAATTCAAGGACTTTTCATTTCCGTACGAACCCTGAGGATGGAAACTCATTAATTCAAATTCATAATGTATCATTCATGCAAATGAAGAATTAATTATTAGAGCTGACATAAATCTACAAAGATCTAGATACTTTCCCCAAACGACCCCTCTCTTACCATGATGCAGTGCGGCTTCCCCAGGGCCCACAGGTTGACCTTCCTGTCCTCGCCCCCGGTCACCATGACCCGCCCAGACTTGTGCCCCATGGCTATGCACCGGATGGGCGCACTGTGTGCAACAAAGTCCTCTGAAACAGTCGATGTAGTACATGTCAAACACAGACATTCAGTTGTCATTAAGTGTGTTACCGCCAGACATGTCAGTCATGTGTTTTAAAAAAGGATCGTACTTACTTAAGTCCAGGCATAAATCAGAATATATGCCATGCTTTCACATAAACCTTGATTTACAGACTACTGGTATGTTCTTTTTGTGAAACACAGGCCAGGGGTTAAAATTTGAATTGCCTGACCTGGTAATCTAATTAATGATTGAATGAATTAGTGCTTTATGTTGCAGCGGGAATATTTCACCCATACGCGACATTTAATTAATATTGGAGATGATCTCAGCTACAACATGCAAAGAAGCGTCTTTATCGTAGTAACACTTCCGGAAATAGTTTCACGACTTCTTGAAAAAGAGTAAATAATAAACAAGTAAATAATATCACCCTACTGATGTTGTGTCGTCATTGTACATGGTCCAATGAATTAATTCGAATTTGTGAGCATGATTGCATTTTTGGCAAATAATGTAAATGAACGTCCGAATTACTTTTGTACATGTATGGTATTCTTTTGCTGGATTGCTGCATGCTTATTGCGTCTTATGTTAATAGAATATGAGTCCACTATAGGTATACGGCATGGTATTCGCGATGCAATCAACCTTGACCTATGTTGTTTTAAAATGTGTAACAAATAGCATGTGTACCGCAGTGTCTTCCCGCGAGGACAATCTGTCTGTATTGTTTGATTTTTCCATAGGTGTGAAGTAGGCAACTGGTGGGTTGTTTTGCTGATTACTTCTGTGATCTGATTTTAGTGATAATCCAGTGATATGATTTTAGGTGAGATGACTTCACAAAATGCAAGAAAATGTTATTTTAGAAGACAATAGTGTTATTTTAGAGAAGAAAAACAAATTCGTATTATCATTGTGAATGTCAGTAAAGAGCTAAACATGCACTCTCGAGGATTTAAAACAAAAACAACTTTTGTAAAGAAAAAAAAAATGTTCGTATTTTTAGGGGCGGATTTTTTGTTGTTGGGCCGATTAAATTAGGTGTTCAAACTATTAGAGGGTTCGAATTATTAGAGAAAATACGGTACATATTGTATTTTGTGTAGTATTGATACTTCATATGCCTATATGCACATACTTCACTGGACGTATGTTGTGTAATAATTTATACTTCAATGGAATTGGTAAAACTGATATTACGAATATAATAAAATCACTAATATATGAAATGAATATGACATTCAATTTATCTGTAGAAACTATTGATTTTCAGTCACAAACACAATATCGGCAAGGTTTTTGCATATTTGCTTATACGTTAAAGGAATGCATTGTTTTAATATAATAGAGCAGCGACATGATATGTCGAATAATTTATTCTTTTGCTGGGTGCTTGGTGTAGTATTAATTAGTTTGTACAGCTGTATATGTATATATGTTGTATACATATATGTATATATGTTGTTCTCGTCGCGTATGGGTGAAAGATTCCCATGGTGACGTAAAACAATAATTCACTCACCCATATATGTTGTATAACTTATTCTTTTGTCGGACGTTTGTTCAATAATTATTCTCTTGGTGCATGCCTATGGTGTAAAGCAGTGTAATACATTTGGTAAACTGATTCTTTTGCTGGACGTTTGTGTTATAAAACTTATTCTTTTGTATATGAATGTATGTTATTCCTTGGGTGGATTGGCAGCTAATGCCTATGGTGGAAGTGTTATAAATTTGGAAATTTGTCACATCATGTCTATCATTGGCGTTATTATTACTACTACGTTTATAAATCCATCCGACACTACGATATTGTACGGCGTGCACACTATGACATATACATTTAACATACTTAATAAAGAACTAATGTGTCTATTGCTGGCGTTATTTATTATCTACAACTTGCATAAATCCATGGGCCGACTTGTCCACGGGGCCGACTTGTCCAGCACAACAGGATAAGGCAGTGTCAACATGAAAACAGGTATTTAACATTTCCTTGTGGCTTGGCAGAAGTTATCAAAGTTAAAAGCAAACGTTACTCAACAACAGGACGATATAATGAACTGATGAAAACCTGGTTCATTAAAAACAAAATTATTCTCTTAAAAGTTAGGACTAATAGTCATTCTAGTTAGATAAATGAATAATTATAACCGCTTCCACCTCCTAAATAGTTTATTGACATGTCCCCACTCACTGTCCGACCACCAAATGTATCACTGCTCATTTTCACTTACGAAGTTTCCATGCTCTCTTCGTCTGCGACATCTTCGTATTAGTTTAATGTCTAAAAGAGAGTATTGTATTTGTTAAAATCGACATTAGTTTATGTTCAAGAGTCAACAACAACACTGAATCATTATTTTTATCACATGGTGAATATATCCATTCACCAAAACGACATGGAAGTATGGAATGATTTTGCCGAAGATCGTAATAAAACCTCAGCTGATTGGATCATTTCTATTGACTTAACAAATGAAATTGTTGTTTACAAATAGGTCACCGAAAAGAACGTTCGCGCGTGCGCACAATACTATTTCCGATGTAAACACATCGGGAATCATGACAACTGCTAAATTTGCAAAGAATTTGTTCAAAATAACGTCAAACTGTCGCATCAGCTGTCAACATAGACTGTTACATTATGTGCAGGGTCAGTCAACAGAGCCAGGAATTAGAGAATATTTCTATTTCATCGATCACCAGGGGCAGGTAAACTCCACTAACTGCTATACCATCGAGTGACCTGTTTTCGTGGGATTAATGTTCATCGTGAGCTGCGCGCGATCTATTGGCGAGTGTATCGAAATTCTAATGTTAAACGTAAAGAACACTCACTTTCTAATTCTTTTATCACAAGACACTGCTATTACCACCCTTAAATTTAACAATACACTACCACAAGCGAAGTCATCACTTCAGCAGTCATTGACACTGACGTATGGTCCTGTTTATTGGCCCTGTTTATGGCCGGGTACTGATAATGCTTCTCTATACTCATTATCACTACCCTCCCATAAACAGGACCAAGACACTGACGTATACTCCTTTCCGTGGTAAACGGAAATGTCTATTTACGGAGATCACGTTGAAACAAAATTCGAAGTTGACAAAATCAATATATGATATGGCCCAAACAGGATCCCATATATTTTGAAATCGAAAAGAGACATTCCATTGAGGTCACATAATTTATGATGCTAAACATGCCTGCAAAAGATGTGACTGTCATATTTGTTTAGAGCTTGCAATTATTTATTTGGGATAAACACACACACACACACGCACGCACGCGCGCGCAGTGATAAAAGATAAAATAATTAGAAAGTGAGTGTTCTTTACGTTTAACTTTAGAATTTCAATACACTCGCCAATAGATCGCGCGCAGCTCACGATGAACATTAATCCCACGAAAACAGGTCACTCTAGTCTCTGTGAACTAATGTTCAATACATTCAAATAAATCATTGATAAAACATCTTCAATGCTGCTCCAATACATGTTCCAATACATAGGGACCCAACATTAGACATTATGCACTTCAAGAAAAATACATGCACAATATCATTCATAATGCAGACATAAATATAATTAATGATACAGACATAAATATAATTTGATTGAGACTGTAAAACAAGATCATAGATCTGGTTATTTGACTAATGTAACTTTCCAAATAGTGTTTTCATCCTCTCTATTGTTTCAGCTTTTCCTGGATGATTCAAAGATGAAAAACTTCACATCATGCTTCAAAGGTAAATCTGTTGTCTAGAATAGATCTAATATTCTTTATTTTAAAGCTATGTATTTGTGCATTTTTCAATTTTACCATTTTTATTGACAATGTTGTTACAGAAAAGGCCTTTCTTGCATTCTTCTTCAAACGTTTAAAAAAGAACAAGACCAGTCGTTTCCATGAAGATTTTCCTTTTTTCTCCCCCTGTGGCCGTGAGAGGAACTTTGTCCGATGTGATGACACTCCAATTGTGTACACCCACATCATACCATCACAACAGTCCGATGGGTCAAATCTACTTTCGTATGGGGGTGCAGGCGAACTCCTGACTGTACAGTTCGAACCGGAGAAGGTGTGCATGCTTCCGTCAAGTGGAAGAGTCTATCATCCTGCCCACCCTAAAACTGGTGGCATTGGTCTGATAAAATCTAGTCTTGCCATTGAATTAAGTCAACAGTTTGATTTTAATGATGGTTCAGAAAACCCACCGACCCATCTTACATGGAAGGAAGTGAAGTATGATTTAACTAATGAGTTACTTTCAATGAGAGTTGAAAATAATTCAAAAGATTAGCATTGTTGTGTATATATTATCTGTTATTGCCTGTGCTGAATATTGACTATTTGTGCTTCCATTTTACAATTCCTTGCAAATTTGTAGCATTAGTCCATTGAATCAAAGAATACTCAATTGCATAATTCAGACGAGAACTTTTAGAGATTTACTTAACAGCTTCTGATTTGTATATATTTGTCCATACAAAAATTGAATGAAAGATGAAGATAATGGAATATAAGTAATAGTACTAATATTATATAGTTATTAGTAGCTTGTTGAATAAAGCATGTCTGTACAGATATGTTATTGTGATTGTATGCTTTTTAAAAGCCATATAATTAACATAACATCTCGATTTAAATTGTTTCCACTACTCTGGCAAACATAACTCAAAATATTATAACAGTTGTAAACATTTGAAATAGATATTACCAGCATAATTAAACCAAAATGGCCAGTTATATTTCTTAGTGCCAGGAGTGCATGGTAATTTGAAATATACAGTATATCTGGGTTAAAATGGATGTTGAAGATATTGCACATTATTAATTTGTATGTTATATACATGTATTTTGCATTATTTAATATATATGTGCTCCCATGGTTACCCTGTTCTTTTCATATTTAAACTATTCAGCTCATCTCCAATATTAATAATTATAACAGTAAATATCTCAGGTTTATCATGTGTATGCTGTCTAGATTTGGTACACTGGGCATGACCTAAAAGTTAGCCAATCTCATCACTTTTGCTCCTCCAGTGCTCCTCCAGTGCTCCTCCAGGGAAGGGTAGAACTCTGAGCTACACCGACTCCCTTTACTACCCTTCCTGGAATACAACCCATTTATCCAGCTGGCAATTTGTGCCCTGGCGGCAGAGTGAGTTGTCTTCCCGTGTGTCTAATTTGAAAGCAACCAATCAAAACATGCATTATTAACAGCTACTTTATATCACAGCATCCAAAATTAGGATGGCACAATGTGCAGATCACTGTTGACAGCCCGTCTCCTGGTTGCGGATTGTAACCTAATACTTGTGAGAGTTGATTGCCAACATGAACATTCTTAGCTTTGAGAATATTTACCTTCGCCGCCATTGTTGTTGTGACTGACAAAGTAGGTGGAGCTTATACATGTTAGAGCGAATCTACATTGATCTACAAGTGCTGACAATAGCACTTTCACCTTTGAAGGCAAGGGATTTAACATATGAGTTAGATCACGTGGCCTAGGGAAGATGCATGTGCTTATACTATTCAAAGAACAGTTATCATACATTTTTGTGTGGTTTTCTCAAAAGGTCTAAGTATGAAATTGAACTATCAGTGTTTCCAGTTTTGAAGAAATATTTGTTTACTTTCTTGCTACTTCGAGTTATTATCTTCCACTGGCAAGTAGTTACTAATGTTGGCTACTATAATATTCTATGCTTTGAGCATGCCTTAGGGGGTGGATTTTGTACATAAGTAGCCATTATTATTATTATATATTATTAACCCTCTCCCTGCTGGATTAAGCACAGGCACTGCTCTTTAGGGCATCTCTGGTTGCCTCCAGCATGGAGAGGGCTAAAATTGCTTTGCTCACCCGTGATTACAGCATACTTAAAGATATAAAAAGCTTGCCACTGTTGGGAGAATGTGATGCGAGATGGGTTGTTTTATGGAACTGTAACTCCATTTCATCAATTAATTAGTCATACATAACTGTATATGCTACTATTATAAGTATATAGTGTAATAACTGTTAAACCAGGGTAACAATCTTCCAGATTTCTTTTCCATGATTAAAAAACCCATGGTAATATTCCTCAATTTACCACTCTTTGGTTGTTTTGCTTAAAATTTCTAAAGAAATTGTACTCGTGATAATACATTAATGTCTTGTTATTGTGGCCAAATCATGTAGAAAATATGAATTTGATGAATACTTTAAATGCAATTTACAGTAAATATAGGAAATCAGATCATGCCATTTTAAGTCTTGTTTGTACTTGATTTAATGGATTAACATTGTGCCTTGATTTAATGGATTAACATTGTGCCTAACAGGAAACACATCAAAGTTTTGTTGTTGTTGTTCCAAGTATTCATGGGATTGTTTATCAATGATATGTCATCAAAATGTTACTGATTAAAATTATTCTTACTGTAATAAGTTGTTTTACTTGTGTGGTTACATTTCTATTGACACGGAATCACTGCTGTATTTAATACATGGATACCAATACAACTGGGGTACATTCAACAACTGCAAACAGTCACGAACAGTTTGTGGAGCACATGATCATGTTTTTCGATATTGAATACACGGCTTAGCTAGCCTTGAGTGTTTGCAAGATTTCTCAAACGTTTATTGATATTGAATGCAGCCCAGGCCTTGAGATATATTTTTTTAGTAGGATTTCATGCTCATCTATTTTTAAATCGACAATTTTCACAATATTTTTTTATTGTTGTTTCAATTGTAAAATCAAGGTTTGGATGATTCATTAATACTACAATAGTAACACCACTGCATAACAAATATAATCAACTCTTAATTAACAATGGTATCCCATTTCATACACACTGATTTTAAACACACAAAAAAAGTAAACACTTGCTAAATATTAACTTTTTATAGTAAGAAAAACAAATGCCAGGTTACCATGATCACATTCATAAATATTCGTCAATAATTTAAATAACAAAACAGTGCGTTCACAGACAATACACAGTGAATACATGGAATGAACACTTTAGATAAACATTGTGTTAAAAAAATTCACATGAAGATGTGGATGGGCTAGCATATAGGAATGTCAAATTTCAAAAACATTACGTTCACTTTAACATGTTGTAATACAAATAATAGGATCATTGTTTTTAGTTGAGTGCTTTAGGCCATTTTCAAGACTATTTCGCTCATAATCAGTTTTGTCAGTTTACAAGAGGAAAGAGGAAACATGCAACACTTGTAGCACATAGTATTACAGTAAACCTGTGAGCACTGGCTTGTTCTTCTGATGAATCAACGACGATGTCTGCTGCACTGCATGCATTTCTAAGTCATTGCATCTTGCCCATTGACAGCAAAATAATGTTAACTTCTTTAGATATCTATGCTGGGACCATACTTGAATCTGGCCCCGAGATTATGAAACTTTTTAATACAATTTCATGTTCAACTCGAAGTCTTGTTCACAAATCCCCCATATAAAATTTGATTTATTGATTGATAGATTGAATTAGTGCATTACGTACAGCGGCAATATTTCACCCATACATGACTATAAAATTTGAGCTTAATTATGAAATATTACTCCAAAATATTTCGTAATCTCCGGGTCTGGTCTATGACCGTAAGAGATGAAATGTTCAACATTGATGAGACGTTCCAGCTCCATGAGGGCTCCGGAGTTTACTAAGAGGTGACACAGGCTGGTAGTTTTTGACGACGATGTAGATGATGTAGATATGGATGAGGAAGAATGCCAGACCAGCACACCAGATGTACAGGAACGTGTTGATACCCTCGAACTCCAGGTAGTATGCCGGAAGCAACCAGATACCCTGAAACACAATGTGCCGACTTTGTATAGACCGCAACGCTCCAGTTAATTTGAATAGGAAGAAGTAATGTTCTTTAGGCAACAGATATTTGATTCCCTGGTTTACGGAATTTTGTGTGAAAGGTTTGGGTCAGGGTGTCGAAAACATAACTAAATATAATTTGATATTTTGACCAGTCAGTCGGATCGAATATAAACGTACCGTAATAATAATTGGAGATAATGAATGGTCAGTTGGCAGAAAATAAATTTATTTGAATAATAGAATTATGATCCATAATGGTCATATAAACAAGAACTGATAAATTGTTCAGATTTTAATGCAATTAATTTTAAAGTACTAATTGTCAATAGAAGTAATTGTTATTAGATTTTGTTGTGTATATACAGCTTATATTTAAAATCTGCATCATTCACCACAGATCAGGGGTCCATTGCACAGAACAATTGTAGCTACAATTTATTGCAAGTCAAATTTTCGGAAACCACTACAAATGTAAGTCTGGTTGCATGAACCACTTTTATCGCTACAATAGTTTTAGCTAACCATATTCTCAAGTATTGTAACGATAAATGTGTTATATGCAATGAATGTACACTTGTAGCTGGTTCCGTAATTTTGACATAATCAATTGTAGCTACAACTGTTCTGCGCAACGGGCCCCAGGTTCAGTTCCGATACCGAGCCCGGGGAATATTCCTAGCAACAGATACATTATCTTTACTACAATTTAGATATATAAACGAAGATGATCGGTCCTCGCAGAGTAAGTTTCCAGTAAAGATAATTGAAAATGCGTCTTATGATTATCTAACTCCAATTACGTTCTTTTTGCAGAGAGCTAGAGCGATTAGTTCGAAGGCGTCTGGCTATAGCAACGCTAAAACGTCTTCTATTGAAAGTGAAAACCAGAGAATCGTTGCCGCTCCCCAGGCAAGTGTGAACAAGTATTTATTTACTTTAAAAATACTAATTATAATGGTTACATATAATACTAATGTCCATCCATCCCGCAGTTAAAAAAAGAGTTAAGGCAATACTAATATGTATCATTTTGAAATTGTTATAAATTAATTGGATAAGAATACGGAGGTTTCTGTGTGCATAGTCATCAACAAACACTATTGAAACTCACAGGTATGATTGCAGTGGTATAATACATATTCCGATTACATTTTGACACGGATCTTTATACTAATTTAGAGAAGACATCGTATTTAAGAACTGCAGGTATTGATACTGGTAATGAATCTTAAAAGATGCCATAGCTCATATTTGATATTGAAAGGTTTATTCCATAATCCCCAGTGAGCTGAGCTGAGGCTTTAAGCGTTTAGTTAAAATTGCTTGTTGAGAAGAGTTATATTGAAAGTAATAGTATGTGTCTAGGTTTTCATATAATAATAATAATAATAATAATAATAATAATAATAATCATCATCATCATCATCATCATCATCTAGTAGTAATAATTATAATAATAATAATAATAGTAGTAGTAGCAATAGCAATAGTAGTAGTAGTAGTAGTAATATCCTTTTCATTATCATTATTATTATTATTATTATTATTAGTAGTAGTAGTAGTAGTAGTAGTAGTAGTAGTAGCAGTAGTAGTAGTAGTAGTAGTAGTAGTAGTAGTAGTAGTAGTAGCAGTAGGTAGGTAGGTAGGCCTACGCTCAATTTTCTTTATTTATTTTTTTATTTATTTACGAAATGCTTTCAGTTTTCCTTGTCTTCTTTACCTATTTAATGAATCTTCTAACATTTTGTTATTCACTGAAAATTGCATCGGATCAACAGCAATACCTTTGCGACGTCTTCTGCAATAGACACAGCCAGCACGTTTCCAATGAAACAGGAAACAAATATAACCATAAGAGATTCGTAAATCATTGGGGTTCGCCGCTGAGAAATCCGCTAGGTGGCTCACGTACGTTACTGATCCTACTTGATGCTAAGTCACTATGGCGGCTTTATACAAAACGTGGAGTGTCGCGCAGTTAAAAGCCGGCCTTGCTCGTCGTCGAGCTGTGACAAGTGGCAGGAAGGGAGATTTGGTGGAAAGGTATATACTATTGTTTTCATATTTTGTTTGATCTAATATATCGCTATGTAACCAGAGAAATATAACCGATTTTAAATCGCGCTTCGAGCACAATTTTCGGAAATATTATTATGTCTCTAGACCTAAAATTCTAAATGTTTTTAAATATCTATTAATAATATATGGTAATAGTCTATAGTATAAAATACGGTCATTGAGTTTGGTATATAGAATACAACCATTATATTAATATGAGTTTTTAAATATGTTTTATTGACGTATTTTCCGATGGCCACGGATGTTTCATTACATTTCAAACTTGTGAACTAGTCTGTCCTGTCGTTTTCATAATAAGATAGTCAAATCATAATCCTCTAACGTCCAATGCTGACCAAAAGCTGTACTTTTTTAGTACAATTATAATATATTGCAACATTTGGCACATGTTGGATACTCGTACCCCCTGACCTGCTCGTACAGCCTGACACAGAACAGTAGCTTGGCATACTGAGTAATAACGTGTAGACTGTGATACTGTCTAATGAATTTACAGTGTAGGTTGCTCTGCGCGTCAACCAGGGAACCAGTTAAAAATATTATGGGGAGTAACTCTAATTATGTAACCGCTAACGAGTGAATCGTACCTAATATTGTTTTGTTTTAATTAATACTCTTTGTCAGCAAGCAAGCATTAGTGGCAGGGTACAACCGTTGGGTAAATGTGACCCACGTTTCTATATCTCTACACCCTGGCACACGACAATAAATATGTTTTATCCAAATCTGGATACAAGACTGGGCACGGTCTAGAGACTCGTAAATGGCAGCGTGAAAACTGGCACTCTGATAACGCACTCGCGCCACCTGGTGGAGACTTTTTGCGCGGTGAACCCCATTGGGTATCGATGTGTTCATATGCATTGCAGTTTACATTAGAAACAGATGTCGTACACTCACGTGTGCAGCCATTTCCATACTAGTTCTTATTGAAAGCCTGCTACGATGTAGTACATTGTGTAGTACTGTAAAACTGAATATGTCAAGCAAACACGTGATTCGCCTAATTGAATGCAAGAGGATATTTGCCAATATGTACCCTAATTCAAAATATTGCATGATCATATATTTAAAGTGAGGTTTGATGCACAAAGCATTTAATTTAACTAGGTTTTAGGGCATCAATTGCATATTTTACGCAAATACACAGCTTATCTAGAACTCTGCAGACAATAATCGGAGATCATTCAGTGTATGGTTAATGTGGGTAAGATGTGACACTAGAGTACATCGTCCCACATTTCACTGCCTACACTTGATGGCAACAATGATTCTTAGATTTGAATTGAGGAATATAATGCTGGCCACATGTGTTTGTATCATGTTTAAACTTTAAAAGGCATGCAATCACATATTTTTATATTTATCTACGGAAGTTTAAATTCCTTTAATTTGGCTTTTAACCATCTCCCTGCTGAAGGCAACCGGAGATGCCCTAATCAGCAGTGCTTTTGCTTAAACCAGCAGGGAGAGGGTTAATGTGCACCTCAAGTTATTGTCATCCAGTTACTGTAGGAGGAACATCCCGAGACGTTAATATGAATTATTTGAAACTGAACATAATGATTTCTTGTCTCTGCTTCCGAAATTATTTCTCAAATTATTTGATTTTCAGCATATGGTTGATCATTTAATAATATTATATATTATGTCAACTTAGTATTATGCATTACGAAATCAAGCTAGGATTGGATTTACATTATACTTTATGTCTCCATGCTTATTATCGAAGGATTTTTTTCTCTCTCACATAGTATTTTATGAAATTCATCACCAAACCAGCTCATAAACGACGCCATCTTGCCAGCTATTTTTAGCAGCAGCAGTAGGGCCCTGTTTAAACAGATTAAATTAGCATACGAGATTCACGGCGGAATCGCGTGACCCCTGTGAGCTTATGTCTGTTGTCAAATGCCGGTGTGCAGCGCACAGTGTTAATAACCAGGTGAATGTGTCGTCGACATCTGTGACATGCTAAATGTGTAATTATGTACCCAATTATGGTGCAATTAAATTAATTAAATTAATTATTAATAAAATATGTATTAATTTAATGTCGGCACAAGCTACCTATTCGTTATACATTGTTTTTCTCTCTAAATATTTTTATATTTAACCTCCAAAGTGATATTTAACAACAATAATAGTATACGTTTTCATGTAATAATTTGTTTGGCCATGATTAGAATGTGTGGGTGTATACCATAAAAATATTCATGTAAAATTTGAATACAAAATATACCTTAATTACATCAGTTTGTTGTCCCAAGTTTAATTGCAGTATACGACAGTTACCGGACTACGTCTAGACCATTAAATAAATACAATTGTGATAACAAATTAGTTTATTATCTACATTTGGTGACAGAAAGAAAATGTATATAATAACGCCACGTGTGTTTTGGGGTTGTGACCTCTGAGAGCCGTCATGTGATTCCGCCGTGAATCTCGTATGCTAATTTAATCTGTTTAAATAGGGCCCTACTGCTGCTGCTAAAAATAGCTGCAAGATGGCGTCGGTTTATGAACTGGTTCGGTGACGAATTCCATAAAATACTATGTGAAAAAACAAAATTTCCTTCGAAAATACGCATTGAGACATGAAGTATAAGGGTTAGTGAATCCAATCCTAGCTTGATTTCGTCCTGCCACGTGTATTTATGCCACACGTAGTGATTAACACGAGTATTGGGATCGGATGCGTACTTTTGTTGATGCATATTACTGTGATCCTCTGTAGCTAAAGTATGACATATAGATAGCTAAATAATAAACAGGGCACCTTTTAGCTACAGAATTGCAGCTAAGGAAGGGGTAGGTGTGAGTTTTAGGTGTGAGTTTTAGAGTTTGCAGTAGTAGAAACCTTGTTGTAGATCAATTCAAATAGACGCATTATATACACATAAACAGGCTTTGACAACCAATAAACTTAATTCAAGTATATATTGTACCACAAACATTTTGTTTATGAACGTTGATTATTTTTTTATATTGTTGTGTTCATGAACTAATTATTATTAAATGTCTATTTTTTAATCACAAAATTGATTTAATATTATTACTGGCATTGCTTCCACTCTCGTTCACATAGTTCGCTTGTTAACAGAATCATGATGATGTTATACCCCATGTTTTACTATTGCCGATATATTGGTATACTGGTGTGCTATATTACCTGACTGACATATCGCATTAAGTTGGATCGCCATGGTGATGCTATAACGAGGCTATTTGGTATCCATTTCAGCCCCTCGACTGACATCCGTGATGCTAACATGTCCATGAGAGCCAATCTGCGACTGCAGTTGATGCGACAGCAGTTGATCGAGGAGGAGAAGCGTGAAACACTAGTTTCACTGTCATTCAAACCTACTGGTCTGGCATCCAAGACGATTGAGATGCCACCCAACAGTGTCAACACCACAGAAGTACCTCCGCAAGTTTTACAGGTGAATATCCCATGTTTATTTTGTTAATTTTACAACTGTGTTCTTGAAATAATGTTTAATATATAGAGAATACTAAACGAGTGTCCAAATTATGTTACGGGTTGGTGTTATATTTGTATCTTAACAAGCGAAAGCGAGTTATATATGTTAGAGTTCTAGGATAAATGGCATCTAACAGACACAAGTTTATTATTATATTTCTTACACACTGTTAGAAATCATGTTTAATCTTGAAAATGAGCTTTATTTTGACGATTTCAGGCATATATTGATACAATACAACACAATACTCACAACTTAGGAGATAAACAGTTCCTATTGCAAATTTCCCATGAGGTTATCAATGTTAACCAGGTGGGAATTTCATTTAAAGGGGGGGGGGGTAGCGCAGTGGTAGAATGTTGGGACTTTGGAGCCAAAGGTTCTGGGTTCAAATCCTGCCCTGGGGGCCCTGCATCAATGTTCACGAAAGTTACCTTTCTGACGCGATATTGATAGGATGTGATGTCTGTAGAGTGGCAATGCAGTTATC
>JAUTBT010065593.1:0-7500 GCA_032361225.1 Lepetodrilus schrolli
ATATTCCGTTAGTCCATTGAATAACGATTTGTTTAAAATTGGACTATCTGATATTGCTTCTTGTCTATGTGGTAATCAATGAGAAAATTCTGTTCATTATTTACTTGAATGTCAGAAACATACCGTGAAGATATGCTAGGAATTATTCAAAGAATTACCTTACAATATAATGTACACATCATTGTTAAGCTATTGTTAAATGGCTGTAATAACTTATAACCCATCCATTTCGTCTTGAATAAAATATGTTTAATCTAAACAGTTTGTACCTATAGCAACACGATGTGTCCATTGCGATCGAATCGCTTACGAGAAGGCCATGGCCTCGTTATATTCTCGTGGCACCATCTACGTAATGAGAGGGTGCACAGTTCGGCAACTCACCAGTACAGTGTGACTCGTCTGACTTGTCATAGCAGTCGTAGTACAGGTCACAGTTCACGTCGGGGGGTGCGCACTGGCCACTGTCACACTGCCACTCACCCCCAGGACATTCCGGGTGCACTACGGTGGGAAACACTCGTACATACATGCTACCTCATCCTTTAGTGCAATCTGATACGTCGAAGCAATTCTTTATCATATTTACATTTGTTCCTTTCTCAGAATAGAATAGTCTACATCCGCGTAAAGTTTGGTATAATATATATAAACATTTAAAGGCATATAATCACAGATATTTATGCTCGATTTTGAATAGTCAATAGCTATAACTGCAAAGTACATTCACTTGACATGCATATGATAATGTTCCAAAAACCTTTTCATCGCTATAATAGTAGACACAATTCCACTGCAAACCCCGATATAGAACTTTGTAAACTTCCGGTAACAAACTGAATATGGTCGAAATATTGTTTGCTTAGTAAAGTATTGGAATAAAGGGACACAATTGGTATGATTCACTGTAAAGGGTTAACATCTGATTTTGCCTTGTTTCGTTTTTATTTAGTGACTCTATCAAAATGCTTGTATGTATTGTCACGAGATCATAAAAAAATATATTACATAAAATGAAAATGAAAACCAGTGGGCAATGCAGAAAATGTAGCTTGTTGCCCAATATACTTCTAAACAAATAAAATGTACATACTTTCAGGTAAACAATACGTTTGACCATGACAAATGTCAACAAACCGTCATTGTATGCATTTAAGGTAAACTAATGTGAATGTTCTCGTAAATACTAATATTATTTATGTACAATGTGCATGGGATGTACTAATAGTCTCCCGTCCCGGGGGCCTGGCATCAATGTTTGCGAAACTTACCTTTCTGACGCGATATTGATCGGATGCGATGTCTGTAGAGTGGCAATGCAGTTATCATCCTTCGTCTTGTCAGTACCAGCCGGTGCTCGTAGGTTTACTGCAACATTCCGCGCTACGGAAGTTGCGGGTTTCCTACTGCCCTAAACTGACAAGTCGTGATATAAGTGAAATAATCTTGATAGTTTATATGCCAACATGATTAAATATTAGTGGCATTAATATTAAAGGCATATTTACATATTTCATGGTCAAACGTAGTTTTACATGAAAGTATGTACATTTTCCTCATATCTGACTGGTTTTCAATATTTTAATATTCGATTATTTTTTAATATGTATAGTTACGTAGGTTTAATGGTACCAGTAGTAATTAAAGGTTAGTTTAACCGTATTCAATGATTAGAGTTGCCCCCCCCCCCCCTTAATCTATTACACCATAGAAAAGTGAGATATTACAGTACATTACCAACTGACTATTCAGATTTTACCAGAAATGTAAACTGCAATGGAACTTTACCTATCTTACAGCGGTGAAGATATTTGGAGGTACTAAATCAATGATATGTATGCTAAGTGCATGTAAATCTTAACTCCAATTCGATCCAAAACGACAACTTCATCTGTGATTGCGAGCCTCTAAGTGCTCACAATGGGAAGGAACACGGTATACGATTATCATCAGGATCTAGTTTCGTTTAGCTGCTTACTTTCACTTTCACTTTCAACTGGTCAAGGTCTTACCACAGAGTTGTTCATCTGAGTTGTCACCACAGTCGTCCCAGAAGTCACAGAAGTAGGCCAGAGATACACATCGACCATTGGTACATTGGAATTGACTGGATGTACACTCGTCAGCTATTAAAGTGTACGTTCATACTGTTCAGGGTCATGTTAGTGCGGAACTCAAACACTGCTCAAGATGAGATCATTCATTTTCACTACCGATAAAATGTATGGTTAACAACGAAAAGGCCTACCATGATGCCGAATATTGAACCAGAGCTGATGAATATTAGTCAGATTGGAAGAGAGAGATAGAAACAAGGTTATTTGTTATTTAAAAAGAAAATAAATCATTAACACATTATAGTATGGAAATCAATACGTACTACAATACTACGGAGGTCAGAAACTGTAAATTTCCAGCTCCATGACAACAATGCATTACTAAGCATTGCGAACACCTTTTCTGTTTGTAGTGTACAGAAACTAAAATATATGGTTTGATTTAATTAAGTCTTTGACAAAGATGTTGCGGATACTTTTGTTTTACCTTTAAAGACATTTCTTAGTTTGCATATGTGGATATTTCACCAATGTTTCTGTACGGCTCTGACAAACGTCAAATAACTTACTACAGTTTTTCTCGTCCCCACCATCTCGACAGTCACTGACGCCGTCACAGAGCAGGTGCTTGGAGATGAGCTCACCGTTGTTGCAGATGTACGTCTCATCCATGTGAATGTCCTTGGCGAACACGTCAATCACAGGACCTGTCAACGGATGTCAACGCAAAATAAATATGTAATGATTAAAATGGATACATAGACGATAGCGATGTTTATAGAAACATAACAGTACCATGATAAAAGGTGAAACATATGTTCATCGTATCAATATTATAGGACTATGCTTATTTTCATTTTAGTATCTTGATTAATAGCTCGAACCTCTCATCAATTATTCCGCTTCTGTTATTCCCTATTAGGATTGGTCCTGCAACCACCCAGCGGGGTCACTAACATTGACCCACAAGTGTGCCCATCAACATTTATGAACGAGAACAACAAAGGAATATGATATTACCTATATTTGTTTGTATGTATCTAAACAAACATATACTTTCACTAGGTCTGCGGGTAAGTAATAATATTCATCAACATCTACAGATATGTCAGCGGATTGTTTTCGTAATAAAGCTGAGATAACATAATTGAGACTGAAAGTTAAAGTACTACTCACGGCATTCAGTTGGCTGTGTGAGAAGTATCTTGTAGCCCAGCGTAGGCTGGTCGACTGGGCATGCAATTTCCTCACTGAATGGTAGAAGCTTAACACCTGGAGATAGCAAATATACTCTATATTCGAGATATACCGTAATTTCTAGGCAAACCTGAGGTCTTCAACAAGTTAGTTGATATTTGATTACAATGTAATATAACAGCTTACTCGTACAAACATTGGCCTACTATACAGGTGTTGAAAACGTCACATGTTTAATTACTGGTGTTAAAGAGATCATTGACTAGCCTCCAGTTCTATAGAACGTTTGGAACACTAGGAACGTTCTTTGATACAGAGCTCTCCTGTACGAAACCGTAACTCTAAAGTAACCTTAACTCCAGCCTGGATAAGGTTGAATGTATTGTTACCTTAGAGTATCGTACAAGACAATCCAGCAACCACAAATATAACACAAATAGAACACAAATAGAACACACTCATCTCGTACAAACTTGATATGCACTCAGAGGACATACGGTATATACACCGAGGATACCTAATGGTTTAGGCTGGGTGTAGTTGCCTGCCGCTCTCTCACATATCCACCCCCCCGGTAACTCAAGGGCGCATCCAGTGTCTCGCCAACCGCCAGGAAACCACGTGACACACGCCTCATTAACACCGCCATCTGGCTGCGGCACATGCTCACTGGAACTCCTAAGAGAATGGACAGGAAGTGTAATCGCATCCTGTTGCTCAATGCTTTGTAATGCAATGCCCTGGAAGCACTGAAAACCCCGACCCGAGATTACGAGATTATTTTAGTGCTATTTCAAACTATAGCTCAAATTTTAAGTTAAGAATGAAACCGTACTAAAACGGTTTCGTACTCTCGGACCCGGATGTTGTACACATTGTGAATTGGTCATAACGTCAAGAAACAGTCAACACGGGATTCTCAAATTCTTCTTGGTTTACGCATGCGCTGAAACATATTCTTGATTGGCTTCCGGATAATGGATCTCAAATATGTTTTCGTTTCAAATTGAGAAATATAGAGAATTTGTAATGGAAACATTCCATATGATATTACATTCTAAAAGGAACTAATACTACTTGATGATCATGACGAGGTTCTGAAACCTCCTGTACGAAACTACGTAGCACTAAGGTAATCTTAACTCCAACCTCAGCAATGGTGTGGTCTATGGCTATACTTGGAGTTACGGTTACCGTAGAGTTACGTAGTTTCGAAAAGTAGAGAGCCGAGTCGGAATATTCCATAAAGGAGAAAATCTAATGACGAAATAATCTTCCATTGTGATACACAGCTATCCATGTCGGGTAGAATTGTATACAATTACTAGAAGATTACTAAACTAACCAATTTGAGAACACAAGTGGTTTTCCATTTTCCCAGCGCAGATAACTTCCAATCGCTGCCTTTTCGTTGGTAAAATGCTTACGAAGTCCTGCAACGTTCAGTACAGCTATGTTAGACATGTTGACAACATGCAAGTGAGTATTTTATCTCGTGGGGGATTGCCATCGTTGACAACGGGAGTTCAGTGATATCGTGGCGTGATAATATTATGGTGGGCAGCTATCCCACGACAATTATGCATTATATATAGCGTGATGTATCTAATGCATAAAGCTACATTTTAACATAGCCAAGATATCACACATAAGATTAAAACGAACTGTTCAACATACTGCATACCAATATGCACAGGTGCATTTCGTAAGAATGTGTGGAACAACCAACTGAATGTCTCTTCATTGGTGACACATGCCAACTTTCCATTGAAATCCTTGCATTCTTCCTTAGACTGAAACCAGGATTTCGACGTCCGTCGATGATGGTAACATATTCCATTGTAATAGATCCAGCCTCTATCACAACCTTCTGAAAGTAGTCGTACGTTTCGATAACATGTTACACATAAATGAATTCATCAAATACGAAAGCAGATGAGGCTGGGATTCTACACATAAGTCTGTTACGTTAAAATTAAAAATTAAAAAGAATCGCAGTACTAATAAGAAGAGTGAAGTTAGAACAAGTATCACGCTGTCAAAGACCTATATTGTAAGGGTACCATCAACAATAAATTACCAGGACATAAATTTCTGTTCAAGGAGACATTAGACAACAATGAATAAAAAATAAATTACCAGGACATAAGTTTCTGTTCAAGGAAACATTAGACAACAATGAATAAAAATAAATTACCAGGACATAAGTTTCTGTTTAAGAAGACATTAGACAATAATTAATAAAAATAAATTACCAGGACATAACTTTCTGTTCAAGGAGACATTAGACAACAATGAATACAAAATAAATTACCAGGACATAAGTTTCTGTTCAAGGATACATTACACAACAATGAATAAAAAAATTACATTACCAGGACATAAGTTTCTGTTCAAGGAGACATTAGACAGTAATGAATAAAAATAAATTACCAGGACATAACTTTCTGTTCAAGGAGACATTAGACAACAATGAATAAAAAATAAATTACCAGGACATAACTTTCTGTTCAAGGATTCCAATCCAGATTTGACATCATCGGTTGTTGGTACAACTGCTTGACCTCTTGGATCGCTGACAATATGGGATGTGTTTATTGTTGATCGTCTGCTTCCTACATGAAGCAGCAACACGTGCATCGCATTCACGTGCAGATCTGACGCCACTGATATGACACTACTGTTGCTTTCTATACCAAAGTCCGTGACTATGATCGTTATATTCGTGCACAAGTTTCTATACTGAATCTTATCTTCGAAATGTCGTTTAGCAATCTTCAAACTAGACTGCAAGTTATGCCTGGAATCAAATGTTTCAAAGGTAATTCCACGAGCTGTACTAATGATAGTCCGATATGCAGCCATGTATAGTTTGCTTGTGGTGGGACTGTTTATGACCATTACTCGAATTTTGACGTACTCTTGGTTGAACTGCAAGACGAAGTCTCTCACTTGTGTGAGGACACTGATATGGTCCATAGTCAGATCGACGATGATGAAGAAGTCTATGTAGGCCTGGTAACACCAGCTGTACGTCGGCAGAAAACGTGCTGGAAAGACGGAGGTTTTTTACAGAAGGCTGATGTAAATAGTAACAAGGACACCTTTCAATGAAGCTCGCGTATCCACTAAGAGACCGGATAGAACAGATCATGTAGTCACTCATGCCAAAAACCTCGGCATATGAGTTACTAATGCAACTGTACACAAACGAAACATGGTAATCGTGGACAAGGATTTGCTAGGAAACTTTACGTTTTACAGACCACAACACTCTGATAATTGGTTACATACAAGCCTGCTATTTGTGATCTCAGAGAGGATGCTAGAGCTTCCAGATACGATACCCATGGCCATAATTTCGTAACCAATGATTAGGTTACGCAGCCGGCACAGCCATATGTAACACATAGTTACATGTCCACAGGTGTATGTACTACTAATAGACTTGTAAAAGTAATATTAATTGCATTATCAACTTACTGTGTCAACATACCTTTATACTAGATGTCAGGGGACAATCAATAGTTTGATTGAATTAAAGTGAATACACATTCCTTGTGAACATATATTAAATACTAAAATAACACTACATGTTGAAATCATATTGCTTTTCATTAATAATAATATGATTGCCTACACAGCTGCGAATGAACTAACAGACAATGAAAGCTAAAGCACACAGACATTGACACTGGCATGTCATCTTGCCTACGTAATTATGCGTAGCTCGGATTTCTACCATTCCCTCGTATACTAGACACGGTTAGAGAATGGGTATAACATTACAGTCACAGCCTTATGGCCAACGGGGGATCAGATTAACTAAGTAAGTAAATAACAATAAATATGGCACCGAATCTATTGATACGAGCTTAGAATGAGATATTGTTCAGGCCTCGAAATTACGAAACTTTTTGAGTACAATTTCATGCTCAAGCTAAAATTTTATATGGGTAATTGTGAACAAAACTTTGAGTTGAGCATGAAATCGTAATAAAAAAAGTTTCGTAATCTCGGTGCCAGTACTTACAAAACCTTATCGAATCTATGACTTGGTTTACAACTTTTGACGCATCCTGTTGAGTATCTTCGTGTGGATGTCTTGACGACACGTCACCTGTTGTGAACACGATGTCATCATTACTGGCGAGTTCTGCGACATCGTCTCTCGTCACCTGGGAGCCAACAGCAATGGCTATGATAGTCACACCACTCGACTTCAGAATCGCAGCTGCTTCTATGG
>JAUTBT010065593.1:10000-14265 GCA_032361225.1 Lepetodrilus schrolli
ATTGCTATTGTTATTGCTAATCGTATACACTCTTGTCCTATACCATAAAATACTATTAGTTTGGGATTGGCTCGATTTAAAGTACAACTGGCCTATCAGTGATTCTATATAATACTTATTTATTGTGTGATTTTGTAGTTTCGATTAATGAGGACAGATAATGTCGTAGTTCACCTCAGACATGTACAAGGTCACTATATAATGTACATGTTCTATTAACTCAGCAGAGGTACGTATAAGAGCATACAGAGCGTACGTATAAGAGCATACAGAGCGTACGTATAAGAGCATACAGGTCGATGTTTTCTTATCACTATGCAGTGTTCCCGAACATATCATTCCTGCTGCAACTTGAATTGTTGTTATTATCTTGCTAACATTTTGATATGTTATCATTACTCAGAATGTTGGTAGCTTTCATTTAGTTTCAATACACCGTTGGTGTTAATGCTTCTCCGACATAGTGGTCGTGACACAATGACGCACACCGTTTGATGTTTCAGCAGGGACATAGAATACCTTCATTTAATTTTGCACACTGTTTATTCTGGTCTACGCAATACACGAAGCTGTACAATTGTCTTTGGATGAGTCACGTACTCACAACACGACATCAATAACTACACAACAGAGTACAATTACCGCCACAATAACAACGGACAATCACCTATATAATTGAATATGTCTCTTTGTAAATTCGTGCTTTGTGTATTTTGGTCACGTGATAACTACTCAGTCGACATTGTTGAAATTACCTACTAGCTCAGGGATTATGATTTTAAAAAAGGTACATCCATTTCAGTGATCAATAAACCAGTTGATTTTATGGTTTATGGAGAATTTGGCAGGGTTCCCCTGAGCATAACAACGAATGATAGCTTGTTGGCGAAAGTCTTAAAACTAAATTCAGTATACGAGTACGCTAAGACCCCAATGGGAGGTTTCTATAATGACTGCAGGGCTAAGAGACCGCCTTTCCAATCCCTATTTTGAAATTCAAGAAATATATTTTGATGCTATTTTTAGTCATATTTCACAATCCATGTATACAATAATTCCATATACGATACCGGATGTGCTACTTGAAGAGACAGTGTATGCAATGGTTACGTGCTTCTTTATTGATACGAGTTTGGTGTTGACATTAATGTCTTAAAATGATTGATTCTATGTATAGAAGTCTTGGAGGTCATCTTGGTTTTTGCGGCCGTATTTGAAAACAGTAGATGGCCCCATATCGATAATCACTTGTACTGGTGTGAAGATGATTTGCGCCAAGCTTTATGCTTTTACCCGAATAAAACTTTTTTGTACCGCTCTAGTAATTGTTCACTTCTCAGTATATTCCCCTGATTTGGGGAAATGAGGACAGTATATTCCATTTTCATGTTTCAAATGAATAACTTTCCATTTGAATAGACACATCATTCCCTTATCGAAATTTATCTTATTGTTTTTTTCTGATGGGACTAATGAAGATTTTGGGTAAACTTCTTCATTTTTCTTCACCGTTTTCTCACCGGAACATCTATTTTTGTGGAATTCTTAAAAGGTTTGGGGTGAATTTTGTGATGGAATATGAAAGATAATTATTCTCTGATCGGTTTAGGACTATTCTTACTAAAATCGGTTAATAATTAATCACGCGACACCTAAAAACGCACTTTGTAAACCAACACAATTATTTTCATTTTCAATTCTCTTTAATCATTGTGACTGATGAAGTACTTTTATTCTATTATGCTGGTAGTTGCTAATGTGTTTTTAATGAAAAAGTACTTCATAAGTCACAATGATCTAATGTCATGGATGGCACCAACGGTGCTTCATGTTTTATTTAGTTTTCCGCAACCTTTAATCCCGTATTGCGGTATATTCCCCTGATGAGGATCCGGAAGTCGGGGGTTAGGTTTAGGGTAATACACGAATCCTCAATTATTTGATTTAATGGTTTAACATTTCGTAAATGAATAAAATATTTGGGTCAGCTGAGCCAAACAGATTGCTTGGATAGCTGGGTCCAGGTCCGAGGCATAGACCGCAAGTCCGGGTCAGAATCCTGGGGCCAGATCTCTCCTCTTTTGTATTACATGTGATAACAACACTTTGTGGTAGTTTTATATCATAAGCTTCCGAATTTATACTCTTCTTAACGAATCGAATATTTTAAATTTGAGTTCGCATTTTAGCATTGTAAACTATTCGGATGAAATTGGTCTGGCATGAAATTCATGATCTACAGTAGGTCTATATGGATTTCGCATACTAGAGAAGATATAGCGCCCATTGTTGTCTAGTGTTTTGCTTTCTTCTGGTATCTGGAAAAAAAGATGCACCAAAACATGTTTAACATCGTGTCTGCAAAAGAAAGTACAGATTATACCAAGCACATCTGACTTACTATAATAAAATACGATGTCCGACATTAATAATCATTTGTATAGCCACTAATTCCGTTTGTATCGAAAGCAGTATACGTTCATACACACTCATACTTGCTAACAGGTCATGTATTTTAATGCAGACATCGATAATAGGGAATAATAGCTAACGGTTGATAACAAAGAGAGAGAGAGAGAGAGAGAGAGAGAGAGAGAGAGAGAGAGAGAGAGAGAGAGAGAGAGAGAGAGAGAGAGAGAGAAAGAAAGAGAGAGAGAGGGGGAGAGGTAAAATTCGGTATATACATGCCGGTATATTCAGTCATATATGTATCAAACATTCATCGAACGTACAATTTAGCGAATTCATATCCAAACGTCATTATGGCAAATGTAGCGGGTGTGATATCAGATACTTCTACTGGTCTCTGGCAGCGGGGTCACCCCTTTGGCTCAGTCGCTCTGTTTGAATCACAATCCAGCAACACGGGTTAGAATCCCAGGATCGGTTACATTGGCGCCCACCATGGAGATCTGCCTGAATTAACCTAGCGTCTGCCCTGCGACATTGATCCTTTGTCATGTAAGCTTATGAGAATCTACGTGGTTTCAACTCAGCTATTTCAGTAGATTTACGAAACTGAAAGTCCATAACAGTAATGAAAGATTGATGGATGAAACCAATAGTTTTCTCGTACCGAAGTTAGCTGACACAATCTTATCCGGCCCAACATCTCCAATCAACGCACGAATATTCATATATCCCATCCATATACCCCCCACCCCCACCCCCACCCCACATACACAGTTCATCATTGATCATTAACATTAAAATTGACACTCATTGAAAGCACATGTAAAACACATGCACGGACACACAGACGCACACACACATACGCACACACATACATACACACAACATGCGCACAGCATACATACAACACACACACGCACGCACACATAAAGCACACACACGCACGCACACACACACGCACACACACGCACACACACACACGCACACACACACGCACACACATACACACGCACACACACACACACACACGCGCACACACACACACCTCGCTAGTTGTTTTGTCAAGTCGTAGTTCATGCTGTTAACTTTCATCAGCTGACGTCGTAGTATGATAATTTACTTGTTCTTTTCCTGGACCATCTCATGTAGGAAGCAAGCTTGTTCGTAACACAGGGAGGCTATTTTAGTGTCAGAGTCAGGGAATTGGGGTTTATCCCACCTAAACTGGATGATTCGGGTCCTGAAATGGAGTTTTAACATACATCTCAGAATGCCTGAAAATAAATAGCATATTAGTGGTATCAACTTTAATTACATAGGATGTATCTGATATGGTTACCAAGAAAAAGGTTGGCTTGCACTATGCATTTCCGACGAAATTGGCTTTTTCACATATCAGCTTGTAAGACCCCTACAAGCTTCAGTATGATGTCTATACCCATATTATATGGGTCAAACAATCCATTAGGAATGAGTTATTCATCAAGTGGGTCACGATGGGGGTCCCCTGGGGTGGTGCTGTGGTGCATGGTGGACATTAAATCTACCCTGTAGGCAAAATTATGACGAAAAACGACTTTTATTGGCGGCCATCTTGAAAATCTAAATGGCTGCATACATTATTTGAGCCACTTGATGTATAATTATTCCTAATGGATTATTTGACCCATAAAATGTGGGATTTAGACATCATTATTATCTGAAAAAGTCAATTTCGGCGCCCATGTTGAAAAACGGCGGAAATGCATAGTACAACCCAACATGTACATTGTCAATGAGGGGGGGGGGGGGGACAAAATGATATCTCTCTTGGAGGTTCTGGGGTGGGGGTGCAGTTGTGCATGGTGGAGGTT
>JAUTBT010065604.1:0-14265 GCA_032361225.1 Lepetodrilus schrolli
CTCTCCTCTCCCCTCCACTCCTCTCCTCTCCTCTCCTCTCCTCTCCTCTCTCATTAATTTAACCTGATTCCTCCTGGTGTCAACTGTAAATTCCCCATTGTGTTTGACACAATCTTCAGGTGTTATCAGTCACCACACACTTACCGCATTGAAGATAAATTACATTTCCAGCATTTCTTCTACTTTGAAGAAGATGAATCATATAAAAATAGTTTTTCCACTTTCGTTTCTTGCAGGTGGCGGTATTGAGTATGATCCTAGTCGAACTGTTTGGCTTTATGGGAATTATCGGAATAAAGCTCAGCGCAGTGCCTGCTGTAATCCTCATCATGACAGTGGGAATTGGTGTGGAGTTTACATTGCACATCACTGTGGTAGGTATACCGATTTCCTCATCACCTCATCCCCCCCACCCCCCACCCCCCATCTCCAGCCTCCAATTCTCAATCTAAGAAAACAACCGCAAAACCTCCTCTCGTCCAAATGTCAGGTGCATGGAGGTGGGGACGTTTTGGCGGATGACTAGCTTTTTCATTAGGGTGTGATGAGACTGCGTATGATTATAAAGTCGTCAGCGATAATAAACTGACGAGAGTCTCGACACACACGTGATTCTGCTTAGGCGTCACTTTGGAAAGGTCACTAGGGGTCGTGGCAGGATTGACAAACGTGTGCTCCTTTGAAGCACGGCTTCGAACCTTTCACAAGGGGAGCTAGCACTAGCACTGCCCAGCAGCTTCCCAGTAAATGCACATTGAAAATTCAGCAGTGACATTTAAAGAAAAAGAACATCCTTTTTTCATAATTCAACCGAGGCGCTGATTCAGAGGGATCCACTTCACTTTGAAAACAGAATTTTCCCCCAGTGATATACGACCAATTTGAAATTTTGTTTTAAAAATAAATATGGGAAATTGTTTTCGGTACAAGTTAATATTATGATTTAATAAAAACCAAATACATTAAAATACTACTGCTATATTAATTTTTTTTTAAAAATTATTGTAATATTTACAATGATCATATTCTTAATATTGTCAGATTTTTTAAATTATCATATTCAAAATTATCATAATACAAAATTATCACATTTTTAATGTTACTACATTCATTACAGGGTTTTATTACATCAATTGGAAATCGCAATCGGCGGATGTTGATGTCGTTGGAACATACATTCGCTCCTGTTGTCCACGGTGCTGTGTCTACACTCCTAGGAATCATCATGCTGGTCGGGGCGGAGTTCGACTTTGTTGTAAAGTGAGTACAATTTTTAATTGTTCTTTACAAAATGAAATTCATAACTATTTTTTAGAAATTAATTTATTTTTTAATTCACCTTTTTCAAATTAATTTTCACCAAAAAAAGTTAATAAATAACAATATTTTATTTTTATATTTATTTCCCAAATTGGCAAATACAACCTTATTGTATATAACAAAACATTGTTTTGAAATCATTAATTTTTATTAGAAAATAAAAATATTACTGATAGTACTAAAAGACTACTGATCTAAAACACAACTGATCTAAAACACTACTGATCTAAAACACTACACATTTGATTATATGTGATGTCGCCACATAGCATCCTGTGTCCCATTCAGAATCTCATGCAATCTTTACGGCCTTGTAGCTGGGTGTAACTGAGTGTGGCTGGGTCTGGCTGGGTGTAGCTGGGTGTAGCTGGGTGTAACTGGGTGTAACTGGGTGTAACTGGGTATTGCTGGATGTAACTGGGTGTAACTGGGTGAGATATAAGATGGTCCTACTGGCCTTGACCAGAGGGGTTTCCCCTTTGGCTCAGTCAGTAGTGTTGCTCGCAATCCAATAACAGGTTCAAATCTCAGGATCAACACAGTCCTCAATTTTTCCAGTCTTTTAGCCGAATGTCTATTGGCCTTTGGCTCAGTGGGTAGTGCATTGGACTCACAATCCAGCACCTCGGGTTCAAATCCCATGATTGGCACAGTTTTCGGTTACAATCTCCTTATGCAAATACCTACATCACAACTACCATCTTCCATTGTAGAGATACAGATAGTCTCTCTAAGCAAGGCTACGTTAGGTGGGCACGGTTTTTATGGGCAGGATTGTCTATATGATCTTTTCACAGGCCAGTGCAAGTATTAGGACATACTCCATCCCTGGAGGTACTCCACATTATTAAACAGCATTTTTATTCTACCTCAGACATATTAAAAGCTGTTAGCCCAGCCTGTATTAAAAATTTATTTAACTTTTCAGATATTTAATGAGAAAATTGTTATATATTTTTTTTTTAATGTTTCTCTATGCTCGGGTCTGTCATCTTTGTTAATGGGTTTCCATTGTGTATACAAATTTGTTTAATTTTATTTTATCTTTCCACTTTTGTCCTTGCGGTTGGAAGGAGATTATTTCAAGTTGGCATGTACAATTTTCATGTTTCCATAATCAAACAGGAAAAAAGCATGATCTCGTTAAAAAAAACAAATAGAAAAAGGAAATAATCTTGCAGCAGAGTCCATGAATGTTATTTATTCAAGACTGAGAATTTCAAAGCAGTGCCATGCTGGAAACTCTTGTTTTGTCTAAAATGAGGAAAGCATATGGCTTGTCTTGGTTGTTGATTTCATTACAGTCTCCTAGAAATCAACAGCGTTTGGGTGGTTGCTTTTATAGGTTGGCAGTTTTATTATATAAAAAAACATTGGTGGCTTTCAACTTAACCCTCTCCCTGTTGGATTGGGCTCTTTAGGGCATCTCTGGTTGCCTCCAGCATGGAGAGGGTTAAGGGCATCAAACAGACAGTTGTTTTTGGACCACGCAGTCGTCTTGCAAGTTCACATCAAATAAGATTTGTGGATCGTTTTTCAGCAATATGAATTTGTAAGCAAACTTTTATAATAGATTATGATAAAAAGGTTTCAGTTATATACCTGGCATATATACATAATATTTGCGTATGTTCTACATCTCTACAAGTTCATAATATCTGTGTTAGTTCATGAAATCTGTGTTTGTTCATGAAATCTGTATTTGTTCATGAAATCTGTGTAACTTCCACAACTCCATGTAAATTCCACATTTAAAAGGATGTCTATATGGAAAATAGCATGAATTGATTGTAAATTAAATGTTTTAATGAAATCACAGAAAAAACTTGATGTAGTGATTTTGACCCTCACTGCAATGGCTCATTTTGAAATTTGAAAATTGAATTTCTCTTTCAAATTCATGAATTACATATGAATTTTACTGTGAAATTCATTTATGAAACCATATAGATTTATATACACAACAACCTCTGTTAAATATTTGGTCAATGTACCAGAAAAAAATCCATCATTTAATGAATTTAATAAAAAAAATAACTTTATAATGGATTTATATAGTCTAACAATCAGTGCAGAAAAATGGCATTTATATTAGTCTGACAATCAGTGCAGAAAAATGGCATTTATATAGTCTGACAATCAGTGTAGAAAGATAGAACTCACTCCTCAATGCCGGCATTAAACAGTCATTAAGAGCATTTGGCCCAGGCACTTAATGCGCTGGAGAGCTATGAAAGCTTTTGTATTGGAGGTGTAGTGAGAAAACAGATCCAGTCTCCAGATATCCTTTTATCGAACACCCAAGTCGCAGAAGGGAAGACCTTTGAGCGGTGCTGGGGAAGGAATCCCACGGCGCTGGGGAAGGAATCCCAGGGAACAGCAGGGAAAATACACAACGCAGGGCCTTAGTTTTATTATCATACGCTGATTGCGACCTTACCATTCTTTGCACTGATGCTTTTTTCAGCCAATGAAACGCTGAGGGAATATTCATCATTGGGCTTTAAAGCAATTTGCGGATAGCATAATGTTGATCTCTGATTTTTAACAACCGTTTACGACAGCCACAGTTCATGATGTTTGCACTCGGCTGATGAATTGTTGAAGAATAAGATTGATTCGATGAAGATGTTGTTTATCTAAAATTAACAAATATACCGGGATTTGTTTGGCTTTTTTTTTATATGTAACGTATAGAGTTGAATTGGTTGAAAATGTTGGGATAAAATAAAACGTGAACATTTTCTGCTATTAATGCATATTTCTCTGGTAACAGCATTGGTCAGAGTGTGAATGACACATGTCAAAGGTATGTTGTTTATGACCAGTGCTAATGGCTGCCACCCCATCATGCTGGTTGTCCCTCCACCCAAGACAATCGTCGCCCTCCCCCCTCTCCCTCTCTCTCTCCCTCTCTCTCTCTCTCTCTCCCAATGTATTTGACCAAATGGTATTATAAAAACCAGGGTGATAGTAGAAAAGGGGAGGGGATGGGGGATAACACAACACAATTGGACACTTGAAGATGCGTGATGAAGGGAAACATAAACTAATATTAAAGCTCTCCAGACTCCAATGGCCGGTCAGCGTTGGCAGACAAAAACAAGAATGGAGAAGAAAATGTTTCTGTGGTCAACAGGCTGTATCCTGCCTTTGAGAGCCGGTCAGGTGGGGCCATTCTCCGTCCTCCTCCTCCCCTCCCCCCCCTTCCCTCTCCCTCCTCCAGGCTCAGGGCAGCCAGCCAGCCGAGAGAGGGTGAGAGGAAGAGAGGACCACCCAGGTAGGCCTAGTGAGGAATTCCTCTTCTACAGTGTATGCCTGGCCTCTCTGTCAGTTGGGTCTGGTGGAGTCTGGTCTGGTTGCCAGGAGGATCTGGCCTCTATACTTGATACTGGAGCTCATCAAACAACACAATGCACCCTGCCACTAATGAATGAATCACTATCCTGGCTTTACCTAGGGGGTGCTCATAGTCAGGGTGGAGGTTGCCGGTTGGGGTGGGGAGAAGAAAGGAAGGGGATGATTTTGGTGGGGGTGGGTGTGTGTGTCTGTCGAGTTTGTATCCAACGAGGATGAATAAATGCTACATGGATACAGATATTTATGGGTATACGTAGGCCCACTTTCTCTCCTATGGTATCATGAAATGAGTATGAGGATATGTCTGGATATAGGCCCACTCTCTCCTATCATGACATGGGTTTAGACTAATCCATGGGTTTAGACTAATCCAGGCTACATTCCATGGATAACTAGTCCCTGCCCAAAATACTATTGGATTCATTTACTTACAAATATTGATTACATTCGTGTCATTAGTCGGGTGGTGACTTAATCCAGTAAAACAGGATCACTGAACGTGGGAGTAGGTATTGCGTATAAGCCCCACCACATTCCACCACATTCCACCACATTCCACACATTTCGACCACCAAGTGAGAATACTCGTAACACAATTAACCTTCATTCTGCCGGTGGCAACTACAGATGCCCTATATTGTAGGTACTTTGATTAAGCCGAGAGAACAAAGATTGGTGCACATTGGTGTATATGTTTTGTGACATTTCTTTTCGGGTTTGGTTTTACACACATTGACAGCATGAAGATTGTACATATCAAGAAATAATCTCAAAATGCACTTTCTGTTCAAAGCAAAACTTTCAATATTTAAAAAAAAATATATTATTATTTTTTTTCTTCTGCACTTTAATAAACTCCCTGCCAGCAGCAGAAATATTTTAACGTGAGAAATGGGGTCAGCTACCACTTGAAAGTAATAAAACGTGAATATCCCAATATGGGTTTTTGCATGAATAATATCTATGTAAATATATGTTCTAGTAAACCCCAGATACGGAGGTGAATAGAGAGATTTGAATTTATTTTAGGGTGGTAAATATGGCCTGCGATTCCCTTTCTTCAAACTTTGTGTATTTTTACTTACGGTACATATTTGTTCATGACACTTCTTAACTTGCCATTACAATGTGCAGGCTGTGATTCATCGGTCTGGTAGTGACATTTTCGTACCCGAATTTTGCATAGGTGATTATTATATGTACATATGGGGGTCTTGTGTACATTGAAATCTGCAGGACTGGTGTCAGACCAGTGCTCTGCATATAACACAAGGGGGCATTGAAGGTCATCCAGGTTCAGAACAAAGTATATTATAGATTATATATATATTTCAGGTTTTCATACATTTCTTTTAAAGTGATAGATCTACTTTAAAAAAATAGAAGTTTTTTTTTTTTTTTAAATATGAATGAATTTATTTTTATTTTGTTAATTGAATTTCAGATATATATCTTACATTTCTAGTACTCTGAGTTAGTTTTGCAATGTATTTTGATAAAAATAAAAATAATTGTACTATAATAGCAAGAATACTTACGTTAAACATCCTTATTGGGGTACTTGGTTTAGTCTCTCAGGTGTGGGTCCATACTATTAAGTTTGCTATATGCTATCATTGTTTAGTTATCTGCACCAGCTTTGTGGCTGTCAGGTTTTCCTCCCACTATAAACAGATCAGCAACAACATTGCTGATAGATAGTGTAAACCCCTGTGTGTTTCTCTATCTCATTTTCTTACTCGCTGCTCTCTCTCTCTCTCTCTCTCTCTCTCTCTCTCTCTCTCTCTCTCTCTTCCCTTCTCTACTCTCTCTCTCTCTCTCTCCCCCTTTTCTCTCCTTTTCTCTTTCTTCCTCTATCTTTTTCCTTCTATCTCTGCTTCACTCCATCTTTCTCTTATTCCTCCTTCACCAGTATGCACAACTCCATCTGGATTACATAAGCACTAACCACAGCTTGAAATACCGACAGTACCTTCACACCTCCATAGCTGCCTGTCCAGACACAGCACTGCCCTCTGGTGGCAAGCAAGGTGGGCTGGTGAGTCAGTTGGCAGAATGAACATCACCAAACCTTGTATCAGAATGTGCGACCGGTGCCAGTATTTGTCCGATGCCAATGTTTTCCAGGCAATACTGTATGCAAATGTGGGCATTCAAAAAATGCTGCCTTGGGAACTAAAAAAATGGCCACTCAGTAAGTCAAATAATACAGCAGAGAATTATCTTACTTCCCCTGAGGTCGCAGAAAGTTTTTTCGTGCTCAACTCAACATCATACTTTTCGTGCTCAACATCGTACTCAAGTCCTGGCCCTGAGATTACCAAATATTTCAAGCATGATTTCATGATCAAGCTCAAATTTAATATGGGGATTTTATATCAAAACATGAGTTTAGTGTGACAATGCGATAATTGCTACAATATTCTAATGTGGTCTTACAAATTAGACATCTCAATAAGGCGTATTGTTATATAAAACATGGCATGAATTCATACTCAAAAAGATTTCATAACCCTAATGGGATTTGAACTCGGACCTTCACATTTGTAGTCTGACACACTATCAACAGCACCATTCCACCCAAGTGAAAGGGGGGGGGGGGGGAGCAATTCCAGAGAGATACAAAGTCAGGACTTCTTCTTTAAAAGTTTTAATAACTCTTGCTCGCGTGTCTGTGATTTCGTGCCTGATGTTTCTGGTTGGTCTTTTTTGTTTAGGTATTTGTCCAAATATTTGTGTGATGGCATCTGTGAAAGACAGGGAGGTGCATTGAAAGGGAATGGAGGCAGCAAAATTAAATGAATCACTTCATCTGTACTGTAGCCACAATTGAGCAGGCAAACAGTTAGGCTGTAGAATCGTACGCATCTGAGTGATAATCCAATGTCAATGTAAAAATGAGCCTATTTTACTGTGTCTATTTCATGTGGAAAATTTGATAGCTAAGATTTGTAATAGTGGATAAATATCATCTAGACTAGTTTAAAGGTATTGTCATCGCGTATGGATGAAAGATTCCCACTGAGATGTTGAACTCCAAATCATTCATTTTAACATATCATTTTTCAATTTAAAAATTAAATTTTATTATTTTTAATTCCCCATTCATGGTGCTGGAATATTGCCACATATGTCAACACCTTTATGTCAGTGTCATATTTTTATTTGTTTTAAAGGGGCACCTGTCTCTTGTTAAAGGTCTCAGACATTCCAATAGTGAAATTTAGATTCAATTTTCACGAGTAATATTTCAGCATTTATGTTAAAATTGCTTTAACAACAAAAGACTAATAACATCTGCTGTTGTCGACCGTGCATCTATATTTGGATAAAACATTCATAAAAGGTTATAGAAACATCTTGTCAATAAATTATCCCTTCCATTTTGTCTGTTTCACACTTTGTAAGTTTTCCCCTCAATTTAAGGCCATTGTTTTCATTTGGGGTGAAGCTGAATTGTCCCATGTGATTTTCTGTCACCTTTTAAGACGGGACTGAAATTGGTCGGAATAGTATTTTTTAAATACATCCATCCATCCAAGACCCGAGCAAGAAGTGAACACATTGTGCCATCAGTGATGTTACAGATAGTTTGTCCCCAAAGTGATAGTTTATGTCCGTAGCCATCGTTTTGCATTCAGATCCCTGCCGTCTTTTAACTGATTTTCCTTGATGGTAGTAAAATTTTAAAGAAAAAAAGTTGTTTTTTTATTATGTTTTTTTTTTAATGGCTGCCTTTGTGAGAAGAAACTTGGGCTGTGTTGTAAGAAAAAAAAGGCTTTGTGTTTCTCATCAGGCCATTTACTCTTTTCTCGTTCTCTGTCTTTCTCTGTCTTTCTTTTAAAGAGAAAGAGAAAGAAAAGATCATATTGAGAGAGAGAAGAGAGAGAGAGAGAGAAATCAAGAATTCTTTACAAGCAAGATTATCAACCTTTCGAAAAAGTATCATCAAAAGTGAATTTTCAGGACATGGAAACTTGCACACACACAAACTCGAGAAAACGAGGAAAGATTTCGACCCGATAAACACGATAAACACGTGAACGGTGTTTACCCAAGAATCACCAGTACATATGTATTTATCATTGCAGCCAACATCTGGTAATTCTGTACTGCGTTCTGCCTACAATGTTTACAGGCTTTGATGCCACAGCACCAGTCCTCTATTCTGAGTGTGGGTGGCATTTCGGTGGGGGAGACCCACGGTGGGCCACAGCTAGCACCCTGCTGCCAAATCGGAAATGATCGGAATTTAACTTCTGTAAATAAATCTTGCCAACTCTGAATATGTGTGTTCACAGGCATAGGAAAACTGTGTTTCCTACCAAGCATAATGCGATTCTCGTATTATGTAAACTAGATTCTCGTCCTATCGTAGTAATGAGTATCACATGAGGATGCACCAGTCATTCGTATAGGTTCATGAGTACATTCTGTATCTCAAGAATTTACATTAAAATTGACAAATATGACAGATGCAGCACTGGTTTTGAAAACGAAGAACAAAATATTTCCAGTGTACGAGTTGTAATTAGGTCAAATTGGATATTTTTTTATTGTGTTTTCGATATCAGTCTCTCGGGGATGTCAAAATATTAATTCTATATCCATTTTACCATTTAACAAGTTTGTGTTATATTATTTCCAAATGATTTCTATATACATTTAATCCTGTTATCATTGATTTTATGTCAAGGTTTATGAATTCATACAAAAATATTTAACTTTATAGTTTCCTCAAAACATCATAATCATATTTAGTTTCATGTCTTTCTTCAATGTCCTTGCATAAACCTGAACAAACTACTCGCTGTGGAACTTGAGGATTTTATCATGGCAGTAACTGGCATCTGTGAGAATTATTTCCGAAGCACCAGTGGATTGTAGAGGGTGGGTGGACTTGAACTGCTCCCCGTGGGGGGTGGGGGGTGGTAGGATCTCAAGGTGCAGTGGTGGGATCTTGAGGCACAGGTTCAGATCCTGCTTGGCCAGCTCCTGCCAGATTACACACAGGCAGGAGGACATTACAAAGGCAAGCTGCCAGAATCTATTTCTGTCTGGAGAACTCTCACTGTGGAGTGAGGGAGAGCCCGCAAGAGGATGAGGAGGAAGAAGGAGGGCCTGTTGAGCCTGTGCAGGAGCCTGAGGGGCGCGATGTCAGCCAGCAGAGCCCATGCAAGATTCCAGCAATTGGCAGTCATTGGGATATTAATGCCGGCAGACTTGTGTGGTCCCATGGCCACCTTGATAAGGTGGCATGCTCTCTAAATAAATACGGCCTGCATGTTTACTGGATGGAACTCCTCACTGCCACAGCTGTGCTACGATGAAAGTTGCCGAGAAAGGAAACACTGGGAGTGGGGCAGGTGGTGCTGTCAGGGTGGTGGTGGTAGGCTGCCCCACCATGGTGGTAGTAGGCTACCCTATGATACCCTACAATGGGCATTGTGGTAGGCAGCCCCGGCATGGATATGGTGTATGCTGCCCCATCATGGGTGTGGTTGTGGTAGGCTGTCTCACCATCATTATAGTTGTGATGGTAGGCTGTCTCACCATCATTATAGTTGTGATGGTATGCTGTCTCACCATCATTATAGTTGTGATGGTATGCTGTCCCACTATGAGTGTAGTGTGGTGGTAAGCTGGCACACAATGGGTGTGATGGTGGTAGACTACCCCCACACTGGACATTGTTTTAAACTGCCCCCACCTTTGGCTACTTCACAATGAGTTTGGACATGATGGTGGTTGGCTACTACACAATGGACATTATTTTAGGCTGCGCCACCATGGGTCATGTTGGTAGTAGCCTATTGGAATTCAACATACAGAAGATAGTTCTTTGCATTGGATTAATCCACTTTCAACGGGACTATAAATTCCCACCTTTGGCCCCATTTGAAGTGTACCCATTGTAACAATCGAGGTCATCATTAAATCTCTGCCCAGGGTCAGGGAGAGAAGGGAGGGGGGGGGGGGGTAGTCCAAAAGATCCCTAGTGGAGATCAGAGTACACTTTGTACTCAGGATTTAAATAATCAAGTACTCACTGGATATAGATATAGATATCAGGATATCGTAGACCAGTGTCAGATCAACATTGGTGTAACATTTTGGAGTTGGGTATTTACCCAGCATGGAAATGGATTTAAGTGACAAAATGTGACTTTTTGTAAGTCTACAGATGGTTTGGTATGTGTCCTCCTTGAATATTGCCATGACACTTTGTTAAGAATTTGTATGGAATATTTTGATGACAAATAGTTATATAATTGTATGGAATATTTCAATGACAAATTGTTATATAATTGTAAGGAATATTTCAATGACAAATTGTTATATAATTGTATGAAATATTAAAAAGACATTTTTTATGTTTTTATAATGTTTTTTATAGCGAGGTCTGCGTGAAAACATTCCTTTTTTGTGTGTGTGGGTAGATTGAATACTCCCATGCTGTCTGTAGATCTTAGAAAGACATAAAAAGCAAAGTCTGTATATCTTTGGATACTCCCTGCTGTGGAGGAGGAAATCTTGGCGTATCTGTCATTCTGATACGAAATGCATTTCACTAGCTTTTGACAGATTTAATATCAATTGCACACGAGATATAAAGAAAATTAAGATATTTTTCAGTGACTAATTGAGTTTTTCGCCAGGGTTTGAGTAACATTTCAGGCAATTGCCCCCCGAAATAGCAGAAATACAAGCTAACCATAGCCCTTTTTTCTATTTTTTTGGCATTCACATGTTTTCTATAGATACTGTATCACCATCACAGTGTGTTTTATGGATGTTATGGTTGCGCTTTGTCGTAAAACTGGGAAGTAATGAATAATTTCTATACAGGATTCATGAAATGAAGGGGGTGAGAAAAGTAGGGGACTTGTTCGCGGTTTATGATACATGGACGAGTTTGACAGATCTTTATAGTCCATCTGCATATGACCAGATCAAATGATCATTCAATGTAGAAATCGTCGATTAATTGCTGTAAAGTTCATTCATAATTCGGGTTGAATGGACACTTTAAGGATGAATGTGATAAAAATTGATGGATGAGTTAAATAAGATGTCGGCAGTCAAAACTAACATCTAAGCAAAGTTTTTTTTATGTCAAAGATTTGATAGTCTTTTTATCACAAACCAACATTAGGAAATTTAATTCATGATTGGTGTATGGATAAATATTTATTTTTATTACAAATGTACACATTTCATGAAGACGGTCATCATGAAAATATTTTTTTAGCAGCTAAAATCATTCCTCGTGAAGAAAGTCGTAATAGGATTATTTTTTAAATATTATTTTATGGCAATTGTGATCATCGCTACCAAGTATGGGGTTGTTTTACATGTGCGTGTGTTATTGTATTTTAATTGTTTTCTTTTTTTCTCCTCTTCAGATATTTTTTCAATGTGCTAGCGGCTCTTGTTGTGATTGGAATCCTCAATGGTCTGCTCCTTCTTCCTGTCTTGTTGTCCTTCTTAGGCCCCCAGGGAGAGGTGAGTACTCCTTTAATGCTTTGCTGCTTTCTCATAATAGGGACACTTTTAAAGCTGCCATGTCCTGTAAACAGGAATGTAATCTAAGGGAGGTAATTCGTGCAATGCAGTCTTGTGTGAACTGCAACAAGCAAATTAGATCTTTATAGAGAGTGACCACATTTGGGGATATTATGACTTAGCAAAAAAAATCATCTCCGATTTCCTAAAGTAAATTTTGGGTATTTTATCAATTATTTTAAGTGACACTCATCCGGATTTGGGGTAAATGGTGGGTGTAATTTAATACTGGTTTTGCATAATTGATAAATTCCCCAGAGGAAATGTTGAGGTTCATATTCATTGATGTTATTGTCATTAATCTGGCTAATATCTGTATTGGAAAAAGCAAGATACATATATAACATAATATCATTCTTGTAGCATTAATCAGAATTTGCTCCAGCAGAAATTAGGTTAAACAATAATGTATTTTTTATGCAATTTGGATATGAGGCAAAAGATGTACTGTATAAATGCATGCATTGTTGTTACTATTATTATTATTATTATTATTATTATTATTATTATATTCCAATATATTATTGCAATAATAATAATAAATAATAATAATAAATTTTAAATAGTAGTAGTAATAATAAAAATAATAATTCTCTAATAATAAAAAGAAATCTATTAAAATAAGTAATAATAATGAATAATATTATGATTATTATTATTATACAAATATTCAGAGCTTATTCAGGGCTGTTTTCTGTGTATGACAGGTCATACCAAAGGATGATCCAGATCGCCTAGCAACGCCAACCCCAGAACCGTCGCCAAAGCCACGTGAACGCCCGTCCCGCTCGGGACGTGGGCGAATCTACCCGCGCCATTCCTCCGACATCTCGCTCAGCACGATCACCGAGGAGCCCACCCAATACTCGTCCCACGAGATCATCGTCCAGCCCGAGATCATCGTGGAGACCACCACCATACCAGCTGGTGCCACTGGAGGAAATAGCAACAGCAACAGCAGCAGCCAACATGTACGTTGTGCCGAGAATTGTTTTCAGACATTTCTTGTAAACTTGGCATAATATATTCTTTATTTTTTATGTGCATATTATTGTTTTTATCTATATTGTGTAACGATTTCATTATGTGTGTCTTTTTCCTTTATCAAAAAAATAAGTGAAAGAAGATTCCTCCAATGTTGTTAAGCAAAAAATAATAATCAGTTTCCAATGTTTCCAATTAATTTAACAAATAAATTAATAAAAATGATTTTGCTGTCAGTAAAGCCGAAATATGTGGCCATCCAAAGGAAACGCTGATTAAACGGGAATATTACCATTCTCTTTCAGAATGCACCTCCAGTATCTCCAGTAACTGTGTCGTCAACGCCACCTCTCAAGCACGTGACCAGGGTCAAGGCCACGGCGACAGTCACAGTAGAAGTTCACACACCCCTTCCAGGTATGTTGTGAACCCACGGATATGTTCAATAACCATGGAGAAATCTCGTGATATGGTGATAGCTTTAAAAATATGTACTTAATTTTTCTTTTTTCCTCTTACAGAATTATTCACGTGATATCTTGACCCAAGAACATATTGTAATAAAGCTAAAATGTTTACTTGTTGTTTTTTTAATTTTTTTTATTTTAGGAGTTTTTATCACTATTTGTTGGTCTGAAATTATTAATTGCTTTTGGTTACAGGAACAGTCGACCAAGAAAGAAGCTTCAAAAGCAAACGTCGAAAGCTGAAAGAAATAGAAAATGCCAATAATTCTGATTCCGATCAGGAAAGCAAGTGTTAATATATATTTTACAGGTATGTATGACTGATCTAATGATATATAACTACCACATATAACTGTAATATCCTACCATCAAGAAATAATGAATGCATTATTATGATTCTGTTTAACGTTCAAATTGAGGCAACTTATAAGTACATACCAGCATTATGCAACCCAAAGAGACTCATGCAATATAGTATTGCCCATACATCTTCTCACATGTATGCTAAATTCCATTATAATTACTTGATTGATATATATATTATATATATATATACACACACACATAC
>JAUTBT010065615.1:0-14265 GCA_032361225.1 Lepetodrilus schrolli
ACCACGTTAGCTGTGAACCCAAATTGATTGCTAATTTATTACTATTATGTTAATTAGTGAAGTAATTAGTGTAATATGATTATATGATGCTCATGCCACGGGGGTTCAGTGATAGAATAGTAAAAGAAAATTTTTAAGTAAAATATGGATATTCTAGATCTAAAAAAAAAGAAGAAAGTAATTTATGTTAAAAAATACATTTTTTTTTAACAATAAAAGATAATATAAAGGAGACATGCTACCAGTCTAGGTCAGCCTCAAGATAAAATTTAACATAAATTACTAGAATATCTAAATATTTTATTGTATTTTTATTATTTGGACTATTCTATCACTGAACCCCTGTGGCTCATGCATACGGTTGAGTATCCTAGGTTTGAATATTAGTAGTCTAAGTTTGTCATGTAATGTTTGACATGACAATCCTACTGACATAATTACCAGATGTATTCTAGTATTTTTTGACGATTATAGCGAGATGATCTATCATCACTTACAAAGACATGTCTGCTGATAATTTTATTTTACCATGCAGCTCAATCAGCTAAATGTCATTCATGAATATGATTACACAATACATTACACAATACATTGTGTCAGTGTAAGGTCACAATTTATAGGGCTGGCTAAATATATCGATGTCGTCGCCTATGGGTGAGATATTCCCGCTGCAACGTAAAACAATAATAATAATAATAATAATAAATATATCGATAATTGCGATTATTATCAATGGAAATAGTAATAATTATCAATATATATAAAATGTGTTATCAATACCTATGAACAGATCTATGCATTACAAAATTTAAAAAATATGTATAGGATAACATCTTAGTAACAGACAATTGACTTACGAGGAAGTTATCTCACTTAAAATACAGCACACATTTCACTTGCTCTTCATGAGTATGCCAGTTCTCCAGCTGGATTTGTCACGCACATATCGTGTTCCATGAATGCTGCGTGAACACGTGAAGCACGTGCTGTTGCTGGCTACTGTGACCGTTTCAAAACACTTGATGAACTTTAGTTGCTTTCTTTATAGCCTGCATAGCTCAGGTGGTAAAGCATAGGACTCGTAGCCAGAAGTCTCAAGTTCAATCCTGGCTGTAGTCACGATAATTTTCAATGTGTTAGTGATGGTACACATTGCAGTTTGAAATGTACAAGTCCACACAATCTCAAATGATGAGTTTCAAAATTGTACATTCCTGAATATAAAGAACAGAAAACTACATTCGTGAAAAATAATCTACAGATTTCCAATGGACAAAAATGGTAGCTGTATTTTAATTACTTGTAACAGACTTCCCAAAGATAGAAAGCAAGCAGCAGATGATCTGTGAGCAGTATTAAGACATTGTCAGGTAGTAGGGCCTAGTATTTTCCTATATTTTAATCTTGTGCATTTTCAAAATATGGATTTTTCAAATAAATTGTCATCAATAGCCAAACATTCCTTCAGAACTGATTATGATATATTATGACGATAATTTTTGTTGTTGAATTTGATATTGAAGTGAAGTGTTTAGTGTTTATTTTACAGCTACTAATTGGTTACACTTGAGTGTTTACATTTTTCATAAATCTATGATAAAAAATATTTAAATTCCTGTTTTTCTGTTTTTGGAAATGATACTTTAATTGAATATAAATACTCCTAATATTAAATTAGATGTTTATTAAATACTGTTAAATGCTACTTTAAGCGGTTTTGAAATGTAAAAATAACACATGTTCATGTTAAAGCAACTGTTATGCTTGAGCGAACAATGACCAGATCTCACATCCCCTCTCAGTTATCATGACTTGAACCCCTTAACTCCACACACTGGTCATGCTTCATTGCTTCTGATGCCCTGTTTATCTCCACCTGTCAGGGTCAGTGGACAGTGACATGGCAATATATTGTCATTATACCTCTGACCGACATTTCGCAATATAACTACTTCAATTCCTGTACCATGTTAAGTAAGTTTACTTCTGTTTTTCTCAAAATCACTTGACAACTTCACGGTCTCTTTAATGTACTGATTTGAGTTTTGTTGATGTTTCTGTACTAACATCCCTGTTATCTGAGCCATATCATGGTGCGTAAAATATCTTCTCTAAGAGCCGTGACAAATATCTACTTCAAATTCAATTCCCCTGCCATGTTGAATGAGTTTAATTTCTGTTTTACTTAAATTAATGATATGTAAATCACAGGTTAATAGTTTGACATAGCGATGTAAATAATTGATTTTTCTTGATGTTTCTGTGCTATTATCCTGGCTTTCTGAGCTAATCACATGTGAAGTCCGAAAGACTAATATCTTCAGTCGGGAAATGTTGTACCTTTAGTCCAGGCATAAAGCAAGGCTTATGTCTCTTCCTGTTATAGTAAAAGCATGGTGTATGCCCTGATTTAGGCCTGGCCCCCATTTCACGACGGCCTCCTAACTATTTGGAAGCTCCTAAACCAGTCCTAAACTGACAATAACAAAAAAAATCCTGTTCTTTCGGTAATTTGTCAACACTGGCAGTGATCTTGATTTAAGTCCAGCAGACGCAGAAAGATGAGTGCTGATATGTAACTTAGTCAATGGTATTTTTCAGGTGGTGACTTGCGAAGTCGTGGAGTAATGGATCACCACTATAGCCAAATGAGCTGGGACGTAAGTATGCTCTTCTTTACAGATGAACACATCCACCTTCTGCCATCTATATATGTATTTTGTGAACATTTTCAAGACAGTGACTTCAAGAATAGTTTTGGCAATTTCATGATTTTTATTGTATTTTTAAATTTGTTTATTTCCCGTTCTTGTTGCTACATAGTATATCATACATGTACATTTTTTTCATCAAAAACAAATATATCCTGTCTGAAAGCCATTGACCCACGAACAACTATTATGTTGTGTTAATGTTTCAACAGCCATACGCAGACGGCCACAGCGCCCGCAAACAGCGCATCCGGTCGCCCACCAGCCTCATCTACATCGTGGCGGTCATTCTGTTCATGGGCATCATTCTGACCATCCTCAACATCTACGAGCTGCAGAAGATGAAGGAAGACCACAGTGTCCTGCACACGTCGCTGACCGCTCCGGAGGCCCGAGAGGGGATGACCGTCTACAAGCAGCCGGTCGTCTGGGTGGCTGGCAAAAATGTGAGTGGATATTCTTTTAGTTTTTTATTTGGGTTTTGTGCAGATGTTATTTATTTTACACATTTAAATAATTTTTATTGTTATTGTCATTATTACTATTATTATTATTGTTATTGTTGTTGTTATTATTGTTAGTATTCTTATTGTTATTATTATTATTGTTATTGTTATTATTACATCATGCATGGACATTTTCCCCAGATCGGTAGAAATCCACTGTATTAATTGTCCAGGGGTCAATTTATTCACCCTGGATGTGTCTTGGGGCCGGCAGCCTGGGTTTGTTTTCTTATTAAATCACAATTGTCTGTTGCCATGCCTGTTACATGTATTATTGATGGACTCCATGGTGTGGTGGTCAGAGTGGTGTGGTGGTCAGAGTGGTGTGGTGGTCAGAGTGGTGCAGGCCATGTGTATATAAAATGTATTGCATATGGGTGAAATATTCCCACCGCAACGTAATTTTGTAAAGCACTAATTCAATTACAAAATATGCAAAGCATGCCAGCCATGATTTGAGTGAAAGAATTTTAAAAGTGGCTCCAAACTCAATTCAGCCAACTAACATCTATTATTATTATTAATTTATACGCTTTTCCCTCTTCAGCTAGAGTCTGGCTACCTGAAGCACGTGTTCAATGTGTTCGAGAGGACGGGCTACGTGGTAGGAAGCGAGGACTCATCCTGGGACATCCTCTGGTCACATGACTATCCCTTCATCAGCTACGCCAAACAGATGTCCAATCTCAAGCCACACCAGAAGGTATTTGAACGAGAGCATTTTCATTGCTTTGACAAGCCTGATTGTGAGCATGTGATGTTGAGAAATGTTACAAAATGTCCTGTGGAACAATCTTCCACAACATCCGTGAACTACGGTAGACAATCTGAAATTTCAAGAAAAAACTAAAACCTCTCTTCTTTAATGAAATTTAAGAATGTTTAGTCTACCAGTGAACAGAGTTATATATAGCTCAGGACGTATGACCCGTAACATCATGCAACTGAGCTTATGTCTTTTTGTCGGTGTGGTTTCGTTTTTTGTCGGTGTGGTTTCGTTTGTTGTCGGTGTGGTTTAGTTTGTTGTCGGTGTGGTTTAGTTTGTTAGTATTATGCATATTGTGGAATTTGTGGTGTATTGTGGCATAAAGGAATTGCAGGAAGATCGGCATCTAAGAATTTGTATTTTACTTTTTGTTTCATGGATTAAAATTAAAATAAAGGTTTTGACTGGCGTCTTGGTGATAATCCTTGTTCACATCATTTCCCAAAAGCGCATTTGTGCCCTTACTCTGGATATTGGCACTATATAATTTATGTGTATTATAAAAATAATATATCTTGATACTGTTTCAGGTCAATCATTTTCCCGGGTCGGGGTATATCACAAACAAGGCCAGTCTTGCGTCCACCAAGATGAAATTCATCCCCAGAGCTTTCAGAGTGCCCACCGACATCGAAAAATTCAAGGTTTATGTAAGTATAGTGACAATACCGTGAGCCCTCATTATAATGCACCTCTATGCACCACAGAATCATATAACCTGTGGGGTTAGGCATGGATCCCATTATTATTTGCGTTATTTTTGTGTATTTTGTGTTAGCATTATTCACTGTAGAATGAAACAATAATGGAAATGATATTTTCCCGCTAAGCAGTAATATGATTGAATAAATATTACACAAACCGCACTGGTTCCTCAGATTGTGAGAGGCAAGTTACGGTAACTTTAATGGCGTACTTTTTCAATCGATTACAGGCCAAAGATCATGGAAACACCAAATGGGTCCAAAAGAGCAACAATCATAGAGGCATTGAAATCAAAGACATCCAAGGTAATTATTGAAACAGAAAACATGCGTGCACACACACACATACACACACACTCACAGACTTTCTTACCTTTCATGGGGGACTTGGTGTGTTTCTAAATTTCTTTTAATGTTATTTTTTCACATTGTGTTCTGCCTTAATAATAGCTGCTAATATCAAGAATTATCCCCATTTAAATGCAACAATGCACTTTCTGTACAATATCTATTGGTACAAACTTGATAACATCCTGTATTGATGCTACTTTCCTACATAACATTCAATCAGTTCTTAAAATTATGTAGATCTGCATTGATATTCACATTATATACTACATATAGTATGATCATATAGCTTATATTACTTCACATTACGCGCGTAATGTAAGTCTGCGCATAACAGAAGTATTTTGCGGTAATTATTATGACATTGTCGAACAATCATTTCTTTCTGGTTTTGCTACCTCTGTATTTTCTGCACCCTATTTTATTTACTTTGGTGTATGGACTTTATTTCTTGTAGATCTGGATTTAACTAAAGACGGAACATTTATCCAAGAATATGTGGCCAAACCTTTTCTTATTGATGGAAGGTGAGGGGTTAAAAATATCTGTTGTGTTTCTTTTGTTTGGTTTACATTGTTTAACCCTATCTACTTTCAAAAGATTTTGTATGTGAAATACATTCCTCATTGATTTGTTTAATGATAGGACAAAGCAACCCAAACTAGGTCTCTGAATTGTATTGCTATTTCAATACTATATTATATCCAAGATGGGGAAAACAAATTGTACATTATTTCACTTTATTAAGAATGATAGAAATGTTATAGTGATATGACCTACATTTCCACTGATCGCCATGGTAATTCAAGCAGGAAGCTCATAACACATTAAAGGCATTGATTTATCATAGCTAACAATGTCATTTTATTGATTGCATATTAATATAGTAAAGAATTCAATTGTTTACAGAACATGAGCTCACAGCCCAATGATGCTATTGCTAGTCACATATATATTTCATGCTATGTAATTGCATTGCATAATTGTTCGGGTGGTAGCACAGTGGTAGATCATCGGACCAGAGTGAAAGGGTTTTGTGTTCAAACCCAACTCAGTGATCTGGAATGTATGTCTGCAGTCATTATGTGATGCAGTCATTATGTGTGATGCAGTCATTATGTGTGATGCAGTCATTATGTGATGCAATGTTTGAAGTCTCATCATGCAGTTATCATCCTTGGTTTGTCAGTACCTGCTAGTGCTCAAACTTTTAACGCAAGGCTCATTGCTACAGGTATCATTGTGCCCTACTATGTATGCCCGGCATTGTAATTTTCTGCAGATCCATGGAAATCTGCAGATTTATTTTTCCAGAGGATGATTTATTTGCACTGGATGTGGCTTAGGGCCTCCGGTCCTGAGACACAGGGCTTGTTTTCCACTGAGATCACTATTGTCTGTTGCAATGGCTGTGTATGTGAAATAATTTTGAAAGCCACTTTAAATAACTCAACTTTTATATGTTTTTTGCAGGAAATTTGATATTGGTGTTTATGTCATTTTGACATCCATATCTCCCCTAAGAGTGTACATTATTGACAGTGATGCACTCTTTAGGTAAGAAACCAATAACTGGCAAACAAGTGCTTATATCAAATAGAGCTATTCCTGGTCAGCCATTAATAATGTATATCTGTTAGGGTTAGAATTACTGTCATTATTTCTTTAGTACTTGTGATATTTATTGAGCTGTAATTATTTGGTTAAAATGACGATTGATAAATTGATATTTGTAAGCTCTTGCATATTGCGTATTATTATATTTTTATGTCAAATTATGACTTGTCATGTCAGAAGAGTAGTACACTGTACCTTTAATACCATTATGACGTATTCATATTTATCAATATTTATTATTGATTCCTCAATGTAGGATAGTTGTACCTTTAATACTAGGTCAGAATACTAAACAAGACCTACTATATGTTGTAGATTCTGCATAAAAGACTACTACCCCTTTGACTACAAGATTTCTGAGAAGTATGTGGTTAAAGATGACTACACACCTATGTGGAAGGTATGTTTCATTCATCGTCAATATTATTTATACATACTTGAACATAATTGTTTTTTAATTATTTTTATATTTATTTTTACAAATACAATTTTTAATTTGATTGCACTTTTTAAAATAATTAAAATGAAGATTCCTTCCAATTACATTCAGAGTGCACATGTTGATCTTTCAGCTGCCCTCATTGAAGAAGTTGTACGATGAAATGGGGTATTCATTTATACAAACATTTAATACTCATTTACAGAGTACAGGTGAGTAGTGGGGCTGATTGCTAAAATTAGAAAGCAGAAATTAAGCATGCATTTTAAGTATTTTAAAACAAGTCATGTCTAGCCCTCATTATAGGGCACCTCATTATAGCGCACCTCTATGCAGAATCAGATAAACTGCAGGGTTAGTTGTTGATCCCATTTTTATTTTTGTTAATTTTGTTATATTCACAATTCCCTGTAATACAAATTGCCTTGTGGTATAATGAGATTTATTCTGGTTTCTTATTGCATATAAAATTATTTTATTGTTTGTTACCTATCTCAAAGACTCATTAATTAACAAAATATTTCATTCAAGGTCTCAACTATAAGAAAGTGTGGGATGATATAAAAACAGCAATATTGACAGTGTACCACGACAAGGAAGCCAAATTAGTTGAAGCGGCTTGGAAATATAAAACTAGCAGGTGGGGCAATGGTAAAATGAAAGACATACACTCACACACATGATGTACACACACACACACACACACACACACACACACATACACACACACACACACACACACACACATACACACACACATACACACACACACAGACACAAAACACACACAGAGACACACACAGAGACACACACACACACACATACACACACACACACACACATGTGCATGTATCAAATGTTATGCAAACCTTAAATCTTGACAACCCTTCTAAAGAACAGAAAGAAAACAAAATTAAAATACAAGAAATTAAAATATTTATCATTTTAATTATAAATATTTATGAGTGAGTGCATGATGTGCAATTGGCTGATGTGACATGCTATTAGAAGAACAACTTATTTTGTTAGTAATAGTGAACTATTTTGTTCTTTTTCAGAAACTTTTTTGAAATGGTCCGATTTGACTTTGTTCTGGATGAAGATTTAAATGTTTTTCTTATGGAAGTAAGTATCCACCAATAATTTATCTTTTATTATGATTATATTTCAAATATTTTGGATTTATAGTGTGCCAAATCTATGCACAAAAGTTTGCTCATAGCACTGCATTATTACCCGTGTGAATGGATCAATGCACACTCATTTCACCTTCTCAACCCCCTGGAGAGTATACAGCCCAAGCTGCTATTGCAGGCGCTAGAAAGTTAACAATGACTCACACACTCATCCTACCGGCGAACCATTCTTATGAACAATACTTAACATCATTTTTTCTTTTTCAGGCTAACATGTCTCCTAATTTATCCTCCGTCCATTTTACAAGAAACAGGCTCCTCTATGAACACGTCATATTTAACTTGTTCAGCTTAGTGGGGCTCGCACAGTTTACATCAGGTGGCTTCTACACAAGGCAAGTAGTCACAGTACTAAATACAGTGTTGTTCTCAGTTTCCTGTTATCACGTATGGGTGAAATATTCTCACTGCGACATAAAGTGCCAATTCAATCAATCAATCGCAGTTTCCATGTCATAAATAGTCAACCAACTGCATACAGTAATGTCATGTTGGTATTATTATTTTATAATTTTTATGTCAATTTTTTCAGCAGTATTTGTCTTGCTCCTTGTATACTGCATTTAATCATTTCCATAATGAAGTAATGTAATGATTACTGTCATTTCATGTATATCTTACTTATGAAGGCAAACTGGGTTTCGCATAGCGCGTCCTGCGTGCATGTGTTAGTACAATGATAGAATGTTTGGACTTCGAAGTCAAAGGCCCCATGTTCAAATCCCATCCCAGGAGCCCAGCATCAATATTCGCGAAAGTTACCTTTCTGATGCGATATTGATAAAATGTGCTGTCTGTAGAGTGACAATGCAGTTATCATCCTTGGTCTTGTCAATACCAGCCTTTGCTCGCAGGTTTACTACAACATTCAGTGCTAAGGATGTTGCGGGTTTCCTCCTGCCCTAAACTGACAAGTCATGATATAAGTGAAAGAATCTTGAAAGTGTCTCTAAACCCAGAAATAGGTCTGTTTGCTTGTTTAGGAATATTGTTAATAGTTGCCAGAAATTGGTCAAATTACAAGATCTCTGTATCTGAAGGTGTTAGTGTTAAGGAATATTTTAGTGTTATATTAATAAACATGTTAATTAAGAAACATGTTAGTGTTATATTAAGAAACATGTTAGTGTTATATTAAGAAACGTGTTAGTGTTATATTAAGAAATGTGTTAGTGTTATATTAAGAAACGTGTTAGTGTTATATTAAGAAACGTGTTAGTGTTATATTAAGGAACGCGTTAGTGTTATATTAAGGAATGTGTTAGTGTTATATTAAGGAACGCGTTAGTGTTATATTAAGGAATGTGTTAGTGTTATATTAAGGAATGTGTTAGAGTTATATTAAGGAATGTGTTGCAGCCCTGATGACGAGCTGGAGATGCAGGTGTCAGATCAGGACATCCAGGTGTTTCCAGAAACCTGCAGCAGTCCGAAGTGTCAGAACCACTGTGTAGATAAAGTAAGTGTCCTCTACACTAACACTGCGTAGATAAAGTAAGTGTCCTCTACACTAACACTGTGTAGATAAAGTAAGTGTCCTCTACACTAACACTGTGTAGATAAAGTAAGTGTCCTCTACACTAACACTGCTCTGTCATAGTCAATGACCACAGTAGTGCTGATGGAGTGAGATAACATTTTAGTTGTCCACTGAGCTAGACGTCGGTCTTTGAAGGAGGGCAAATTTGATGGAGAAGAGGGCATGCTGGCCCTCCTTCAAGGATCGTAGTCTCGCTCGAGCGGTGGGTCGTCACATTGATAAGTGAATGATATGCACTCCAACGCTAAACAACAAATCAATCAATCAATCCAGCGGTAGATATTCAGACTTTAGAGCCAAAGGTCTTAAATGAGATTAATGTCCATACTGTTTTTCAAGATTATGTCATCAGTAAATTGTTTGATATTTATTGGAACCCTTTACACTTATTGGTGTGCATGGACTTATTGGACTGAAATCTATTTTTAATTCACTAATGTATGCAGATTGTGAGCATTGCAGGTATTCCGAACTTATTTCACTCAGATATAGCAACGTCTATCAGTAGCAGGAGGAGCAAACCTGCAACACCTGTAGCACTGAGTGTTCCTGTAGCCCTGTAGTCATCAACTGGTACTGATGAACTGTTAGTTCAGAGATTGCTTCATGTTATAGACTTGCTGGAAAGGTAAACTTGTGTGGACATTGGTGCCATTCAGACACTTGGCTAGTGTGATTTTACTGCTGCTTCATGTAAATCTGTGTTGTTTTCCACAGAAGTGCAGGTTGTGTAACAAGTGTCTGAGCACAGAGTGGAGGACACAGCTCAAGTTGACGTATCTGGAGCACGTCCGCCGTGGATCATGCCGTAGACTGTTCCCACAGCCTGTTGTAAGTCATGGGGTTGTCTCCCCTTAGTAGTTCTCTCATTCTAGCTTTGACCAAAGTGATCAGCGTTTTCCTCATATGTAGAGTCTAGTATAAATCACACTTTAATATCCAAAATATAGGGTAAATTTTGCAATATGCATGTACAAAAAAAAAAAAAAAAAAAAAAAAAGCATAACAGATTTTGTAAATTCTGACAGAAAATCTTATACTCAAGTAATAGTGATGCTAATTTACCAAATTAAAATTTTCAATTTCAGAATCAGACTGATGCTTTATCATGGAACTCAGCTCAAAATCAACAAAAACTTACCAACCTTTCAGATGCAAATCAATTTATCTCTTTATGGTTCTTGGGAAAATGTCGCGTGGATTTGGCATTTTGTTCATAAGACTTTAAAATGGCTACAAATGTGATCGGATTCTACAATTTATTCATGGATTAATCACTTAGCTATGTGATCAAATTTGACAACTTATTCGTGCACTTACGACCTACAGATTTGATTCTACAACTTATTTATAGGCCTACAAGTGTGATCTGACTCAACATTTTTGTTCATGGTCCTTATGCTATATTGTGAATAGATTCTACAGCTTATACATTAAGCTGTACCCTACAGTGTGATCAGATTATACAGCATATTCATAGACTAATGTACACCAATAGACAAATGTACACCATGAATGAGACCTACAGATTATGTGATTTGATTCTACATACAACATGATCATTGACTTTGGGCATACCAATGTACATAAATTCTAAAATGTATTCATGTCAATGACCAACATGTGTGAACTGATTCTACAATATACAGGCCTATAGCCTACAGATGATGTGATCTGATTCTACAATATTGACCTACATGTGTGATCTGCATATTCTACTATTTAATGGCCTACAGATTATATGATCAGATTCAACAATTCATTCATGGCCTACACACGTGATCTGATTCTACATTGACCATTGGCCTACAGATGTAATCCACAAAATATTCATAGGTCAATGACCTACATGTGTGAGATGAACGTTAAAAAGGCTGATGTTTAATTATTTACAGTTGACATCTGGGGGAGGTGTTCAGCGTACACTACTTTCACTACATAATACTGTGTAGTACTTAAGACTTCAATAGTCCTATGGAAGCCATTCAGCCAAGTTATATAGTACTACTCTTCAACCCCATAGTGTTTTGTAGGAAAACCCATACGTAAACGGATTTGCTGCTAATATTCTACGAACAGAACCTGTTCAGCTAACATACAAAGTTGTAGAATAGTAATGTAGTGAAATGTTGTGCAGCCTGAACTCAGTCAGTGATACGACCTGTGTTTTGTACAATCAACCGTTGGTGCCTGTGGGTGAAGGGGGTCCATATGTCTGCAGAAACTTCACCTTGTATTTAACAATATTATTCAGAATACATTATATCACTGTTGAGGCCCAATGGTAGGCCTTTAGAGCTTTGCTGTTATTTGCTGTTGTGATCTGCTTGGCATTCATGCAAGCTAAGCAGTGTCATTTTTAAATGGCCTCTGCAAAATATACAAAGATTTCTTTATTAGTCTCATAATGAAAACAGATTCACCAGTCACCACGTGACCGACACTGAGACTACGAAACTTTTGAGTACTCAATTTCATGCTCAAGTTCGTTCTAGATTTGGTGATTTGTGAACAAAACTTTGATGTGATCATAAGTCATACTCATAAAAGTTTTGTAATCTCGTGGCCTGATGTGTATTAAAGATACTAGTATCAACAACACAAGACATTCAGATAAATAATTTATAATCAGTTTTGTATAATTAGTATGTATAAATTGTTAATTACTTAAACTCTATTAGCATTAAAGACATACAATCACAGATTCTCATGATCACATTTGACTAAAATAGATTCACAAATATTGATCAATTAGTAAGTCAAAAACTATATCTGTGATTGTATACATAGTTATTTTTGTTTTCATAATTAGTGACTTGTACAAAGTGATAGTTAAAACCAAAGACATTCAACTTACCACAGATACATGACGAGTTTTGATACTTCGTTATTGTTTTGTTATAGCTGTAATTGATATTAATACTGAATTTGCCAAACAATACTCGTACTAATCTGTCGTGAAGATGTATATTAACATTATGGAATATCATGGTAAATTCAACTTGGCCGGTATATAGTTAACTTTATTTCTAAAGTATATAGTTAACTTTATTTCTAAAGTGTATAGTTAACTTTATTTCTAAAGTGTATAGTTAACTTTATTTCTAAAGTGTATAGTTATATATTTAAACTCCTATCAGTGATGATGTGATTATGTTTAATTGTAATTTATTGCAATATGTTGTCACTGAAATGTTTTTCATACATTCTACAAGATAAATATTTAGTACTTTTTGTATAACAGTGTGTCGTATTGTCAGTTTATCATGTTATTCATATTTATGTTAACATTTATTTCTGAATTTTAAAACTCATTGAGTTGCTGAGAATGAAGGTTTAAATTGGGAATGCCTGCTTCATTGTTTGATCAATTACTATAATATTCTGTATGTGTGTAAATGTGGCCACGTACACTCACTGTACAAGTAGACGTAGATAAAAATATGTCAAAATTGCAATGAATTTTTTAAGATGTTGTGATCAAATGCTCGTTGAAATGAAATGTTAGCGCATAGTTTGTATTTCACACATACCTATGCGCTATTATTGGAAGTGCATTCCATATTGTTGACTTTATATCCATTTATGGTCGTATTCATTTAAATAGAGCCAGTGTTTTTTTCAATTCATGAATTACATGGGTGTCAGAGCCAAGTTTACTTTTGTGAAAACAGATCAAAACCCCAGTAGATTCTGGTTATGTACAATCACCAGCCCCAGTAGATTCTGGTTAGGTACAATCACCAGCAGGTGCAATGGTGCGTTCACAATGTTTTTAACATTTTAACTATATACATTTCATTGTTGGGTTTCTACGTCATGAAATCATTCACATATTACCCACATGCCTCTGTGAACTTGAACGATTTCGACCCGGTCACTATACTCTGTATCCGAGATCACTTTCCATCTAATTGAACATCTATATACTAAATGCAGCTAGCACCTTTAGCTTTTGTAAAAAAAAATACAAAACAGGTGTATCATATATATTAGAACATAAAATAGTATATATTATTGAGAAGCGGTCGATAGCTTAGAAACATGATAAATAGTTGATTGCACATAATTGATACAATGCCATAGTTTATATGTAAATTAACAAATGATTAGTATTACTACAGCAGCGTACCTAAATATTTTCAGAGAGAGTACAGTGGCCTGGTCATAATCTCCCACGTTCACAGGGGCATGTGGGTAATATGCTAATGATTTTGTAACGTAAGCCAAACAGCAACAATGACATTTATATAATCATCAATGCACATGTTGGTGATGGTACATAACCAGAATCCACTGGGGCTGGTGATGGTACATAACCAGAATCCACTGGGGCTGGTGATTGTACATAACCAGAATCCACTGGGGCTGGTGATTGTACATAACCAGAATCTACTGGGGCTGGTGATTGTACATAACCAGAATCTACTGGGGCTGG
>JAUTBT010065626.1:0-14264 GCA_032361225.1 Lepetodrilus schrolli
CTCTCTCTCTCTCTCTCTCTCTCTCTCTCTCTCTCTCTCTCTCTCTCTCTCTCTCTCTCTCTCTCTCTCTCTGCGCGCGCGTTCATGAGTGTTAGCAGTAGGGTTCCTCTGCATATTCCGGAACGCTATGTTTATTTTCATTCAGGAGAGGTATTTGAGCAGAAAATGGTCAGTCAACAACCTCTGCCCTTTACAACTCTCCCTTTCTATCTGGCCCGACCGCCGGTGTTCTATTGTAGTTAGGGCTAGTAGACTAAGTCAAGGCTTTAGGACAGCCAAACAATTAGACATTTACCATCTCGTTGGCTCCTCAAACATCGGAGATTTACACGCGAGACGACACAGGTTTCCTATATATATATATACACACAGACGTATACTTCCCCTAAAACTAGTATACATCCACTTGTCTAGCCAGAAGAATGAGTAGTTAGGAAAACAACTTTAGTCTGCAATGAGTTCTATATATGTCACACTGACACGATATAATCTACCGTAAACGTCTAAATTCAACTATTAATTAACTTTTATGTTCATATCACACAGTAGTCATTCATACGTGTAGTTCTAAAGATGCTATGTCTTCTCAGTGATCAACATGTCGTTTTATTCTGGTATGTTTAAGAACAAGTATGATGTTTACCAGAGTCTAGATTGTGCAATTAAATTTAGCAGTTTTAATTTCAAAGTTCAATAAGTATTGTGTAGTTACTTTCCAGTACTTCAAAATAAATACGTTAAAATGCTTCAGAATTGTATTAAATTATAATTATTAAATGATTGATTATTTTTTAACTGTTGTGCTATTGATACGTTGCTGTCTAGACAAACCTAACATCACGAAATCTACACTTCACACGACAACGCGCAGATTCTAAGATAAATGGAAACAAACATATGCCTGCTGTTAGATTTGTTTATAAACAGGAACAATGAAACCTGTAAAAGTACCCGTATGTCAAACACCTACCGTATACTATTCATTATTTGTCATTTCTTACCAAACTAAAGCTGTTAATTATATAATAAGTCATCGACTGGGATGCATATATTACAAAACTTCTGAAAGGGCCCATTGTGCATGCTGATATTCCTTATTGAGAACTTATTGGTTTGAATGCAATGGTCAAGAAAGAACAAAGACGGCGTGTTTTGTGTTCAACCTTCGTTGATTTGGAAGGCTTTTCACATGGTATTTTTTTTTGTTTACGATAAATTAAGAATAATGTGTGATACCCTGCATCGGGTTCACGCTATTTTCGTATGGATGTTCAATTATATAAGCTATTGCATGCCCTCTAGGTTTGCTACCAGTACAAGTCAATGTATTTAGATATATATCTAGAACTGAGCAGTACATTACGATCCACTTATGGAAACACCTAATTCTTAGAGCGAGATTGTACAATTTCATATTATTAATGATTCGCAAGTGATGGCCATCATTAGCCTGGAGCTTCGTGGCTGTATACTGGGATCTATACTTAATTACACCCGTGCTCTGGGCTGTGACAGGTGTTCATTTGATTGTGTTCTTTATTGCAGTTTGATGTGCCTCATATCAGGGAACATCTCAACAAAATAGCATATTATGCCTAGCATGTCTCTTCTTTAAGAAACTCGTCAAAATCAAACATATTCATCACAGTTTTATTACCAAAGTGCACATTACACGGTAGGAGTTCCATATAGTTTTATTGCTTTGTACCTTTTGTAATATATACAATTTAATATGCAAGTTATTTTCTTTGTACTTGTTATATTTCATAGAGAGTTTAATAAAAAGATGCATCTTGTTTTTCATTTTAGGCGGGAATTGTGACAAGATCCAAGAAACAATGTCACGTGCCCTGTAAGAATCCAGTGAAATCCAAGGGTGAATGCTGCCCGTCTTGTATAGGTACGTAGTAGTGGTGGTAGTAGTAGTAGTGGTGGTGGTAGTAGTAGCAGTAGCACTAGCATTAGCAGTAGTAGTAGTAGTAGTAATAGTAGTAGTAGTAGTAGTTAAAGTAGTAGTAGTAGTAATAATATTAATAGTAGTAGTAGTAGTAGTGGTAGTAGTAGTAATAGTAGTAGTAGTAGTATTAGTAGTAGTAGTAATAGTAGTAGTAGTAGTAATAGTAGTAGTAGTAGTAGTAGTAGTAGTGGTAGTAGTAGTAGTAGTTGTGGTGGTGGTGGCAGAAATAGCAACAGCAATAATATTTATTTATTTATTTATTTATTTATTTATTTATTTATTTATTTATTTATTTATTTATTTGTTTATTTATTTGTTTGTTTATTTATTTCTTTATTTCTTTATTTCTTTATTTATTCATTCATTCATTCATTCATTCACATTCATATATATACTACTATTACTATTATTTTTTAATTTAATACTACTAATACCACTAATAACAACAACAACAAATACACCAACCGCAATTCGGGAAACTAGATAAAAAATAATTCAATGGAGCTTAGATATTTGCAATAGAAAAAATTTCTGTTCTTAACATAATCGTCCTAATTGATCCCCGGAAGCTAAACAAGCGTTTTCTATATGATAGTCACGGTTAGCTGTTTACAAACAGAGCGGCAAATACCTGGAAACATTCGGACATTTGTTGCCGACTTGTGCCAGTGTTGCAAAGTTTGCTCCCTCTTGTTTGCAATCCTTCATTAAACAACCCCCCTCAGTGATTGCAAGGCGGAGGTCGCTCCTCTTCACGTGTATTCTACCTGACGAAGTATCTGTTGAGATTTTAGATTAACGTGGCTGTGTTTAATTTGCGTTGTTGTAGTCTCCTCGTGATCATGATTGTAGAAATACTACAACATGACTTCAACCATATAAAAACATTTACTTGTATATAGTCTTGTAGCCTGTGTATGCTCTTGTAGCTTGTGTATGCTCTTGTAGCCTGTGTATGCTCTTGTAGCTTGTATATGCTCTTGTAGCTTGTGTTCCTGATACTTGCAAGTGCCAACGGTATACTGGGCTGATATGAAGTCAAAATTTATATGTATTTTAATCACGTTAAAAAATGTGTGGAGTATATTAGGATTGTAATTGTGATTGATAATAATTTCGCTAAGACCCGTAAACCCGCTTAGATCTAGCTCCGGTGAGATGCCATTGTACTCCAAACGTTCTTCCACAGTAAGTCTTTTAGTCTGGTTGCATCAGTCAACATAACCTACGAGTCACAGAGGTGTGTTAGGTACAATAATCACGCCTAGAGGGAAATACGCATCGAAAGTGGGTCACATTTATTGTGTCTTTAAAAAAATATATAATAAAAAAAAAACGAAATACAAAATCACGCGTATAGAAATTAGCGAGTGAATATATGTCATAATAAAGTACGTTTCTCTCTGAGGATGACAACGCTGGTATGTCTACAGCAGTTGAAGGACTCCTCCCCAATAACGGGTGATTTACATATATCTTAGTGTTTCGTTGCGTAAACAAATGGAGATCGTTATCTCGGTGCAACCTACACCCACTCCTTTCGGTCAACGAGCATGACCTCGTCACATAGTCATGGACTGTTTAACCCTTCTCATATCGGTGCTAACGCACTCTACATAGTCGTGTCACGTACGGGTCCAACAGCCCTTTAAAAAATAAGATGCCCCTGAACGTGTTAATCCATTATCACGTTGGCCGCTCGACCCAAAGACATCTGTCAGTTACAGATGGGGACAAAAAGAGCATGTACTTCCGGTCGTCGTGCCGCCATTTTGTTCTTCGACACATAAGGTCGCTGTGAGATTTGATGTCTCAGTGAAATGTTCAGAATGTCCACACGTACATATTCGGTACATTCATTAATCATTTTCAATAAGGTTATGTGTAGTAATGAATTAAGGTTTACCGAGAAAAGACAATGGTTACAGTTTTTGTGACAAAGACACGGTCGCTGTACAGAAGACCTATTGTGGATGGAATCCTATTGTTTATCATACTATTGTTTATCATACTATTGTTTATCATACTATTGTTTGTTTTCAGGTTGTTATTATGAAGGCAAGGAGTACAAAAATGGTGATGTGTTTTCACTCAAGACTGACCCCTGTGTACAGTGTTCTTGCAAGGTACGATACATTTAGTTGATAATTTACTATAAAATCCAAAATTGATAATATGCTATTATAAAGTATAACCGTAAAGTGAGTCATTGGATCTGACATTCCTTTATTAAATAGCCAAATATAAGATATTTACAATGTGTGGTTCTTCAAGGATGCATATTATATTCCGTAACCTTCCTCCTCAAAATCTTAGTTTCGTCACTGCATAATCAATACTAACAAGTCTTTGCGCATGTTAACCTTATGGTTACTGTCTTCCAGGGAGGGTCAATCACGTGCACGAAGGCAGCATGCCCAGTCCTGAACTGCCCACCAGCGTCTGTGACCCGCCACAAGAACACGTGCTGCCCGACCTGCAAGGGAATGCGGAAAATATTCGATCTCAGAAACAACTGCTTCTTCGCCAAGAAAGTGTATAGAGACGGAGCCATCTTCACACCACAGGAGTGTACAAAATGTTCATGCCATGTAAGTATAGTTTTTTGTTTTGTTCAGTATGAATGCAACTACGCTGTGTGTAATGTAAACGGTAACATGTGACTATTAAAAAAAATATGCCTACTCAGTATCTTCTCACGCCTTAAATTTCGGCCTTTGTAAAATACTGAAAACAGATATGCAAAATGTTCAACTTGTATTTGGAAATTGATGTCTTAAATTATGTGATTATGCTTCGTGTATAAAGGTTAAGATGTAGACAATTGCATGCTATGTTGACGTTTTAAACCGTCTTTAAAAAGTATGCAGTCTTCATGACAGGTCGAGTATGAATGAATATAAGTCATCTGTTGACTTAGTTTAAGCTACCTATATTGTTGCATCGATTATCAATGAACGGCATTCTTTCAAGTAATACAATGCGTGCTGTTACGTCAGTGAGATTGTGCTTGAACATTACATGAATACCCAGGAGAGCATTAGAAGCATTGGTATGTGAATTAATGAAGACTGGTGCCATTGTACTTCAGAAAGGAACCACCATTTGTAACCGCCCTACCTGTCCACCCCTCGATTGCAAAGATAGTGAGATTATCCAGGAGGCAGGTGCATGTTGCAAGAAGTGTCCCAAAAAGAGGAATTGTACATTTCAAGAAAAGGGGTATAAGGTAAGCAATAGTAAACAATTTTTAATATTTCAAATATATATAATATATAATCGTTTAAATATATATGGAAGTACTAACAATTAAAAAGCATTTCCTTTCAACATCTATCATATCAGCCATTAAGCATGCGTTATGTCATGTATATTATTTTAATTACAGCATCGCGAAGAATGGCGTCCTAGTTTGTGCACACACTGTATGTGTGACGACGGCGTCACATACTGTCAACGCGAACGCTGCAGCAACTCCCTCTGGTGTCCCAAAGGTTACCGTCTCAAGTTCGAACCTGGTGAATGCTGTCCTCGATGCGTGGAACGTAAGTCTTACTTCATGGAATACTCACTAAAAATCAGTGAATTCCTTAAGATGACTGTGACATTTGAGTGAATTCAGTTCTTCCTTCAATTCCAATGACATTGAGAATTCTGTCGTAGAAAAAGCAATATAATAGCATATTCACATTTAAGTTTATCAAGTTATTTTATTTTTCACATTTTGCAGAAGACGCTGTTTGTACGGTTTTTGGCGACCCTCACTACCGAACGTTCGACGGCAAAATGTTCAACTTCCAGGGAACTTGTAAATACCTCCTAGCCAAGGACTGTAGCAAGGACAACACCTTCCAGATCAAAGTGAAGAACGGAGTCCGCTTGTCCTCAGGGTTCGCCTGGACTCAGATGCTTGTGGTCATTATGGGAGACACGAAGGTCAGTCTGCTGCAGAATCTCGTGGTGAAGCTAAACAAGAAGAAGATCATTCTGCCTTACACGAGACCCAACAAGTTCTCTATCAGGAAGGACGGCCACAGCGTGACCTTCACGGCTGACTTCGGGTTGAAGGTCGTTTGGGACGGAGACAGCTACCTCGAAGTCACCGTCAGCAGCAAGTTCAAGAACAGGATGTGCGGACTTTGCGGGAACTATAACGGTCTTGAAAGCGACGATCTGACTGGACGGAAAGGAAAGTCGTACGCCAGAGGAGAATCGTTTGGACATTCCTGGAGAATTGGCAGCAGGAAAGCCTGCAAAGTCAAGCCAAAGTTACGACGGTTAGTTTCTCCTTGTGATAACGACCAGGGCGTGAAGATGAGGGCGACAAGGCACTGCAGCGCTTTCTACAGCAAAGCATTTGCCAGATGTCGCCGCAAGGTGGATGTTCATTCATACGTCAGTTCCTGTGTCACAGACATGTGCGACTGTCCGGAAGGACGTCATTGTGCGTGCGAGTCTCTACGTGCATACTCCCACCAATGCAAGAGATCTGGCTTTACCATAGACTGGAACGAAGATGCTTCATGCAATGGTGAGTAGCAAATATTCAATTACAAAATTAGTCATGCATATATCACGTCAACAAATGTATTATCTAATTGTATGTCAGGCGTGTTAGAAAAGTCTCCTTTATAAAAAAAAATTAAAAAATCTAAATGATGACATATTTGTATTTTCAGCCGATACTACTTGTCCGAAAGGCGCCATCTTCTCTCTGTGCTCTTCGTCGTGTCCCAAAACTTGCAAGTCCAGAAGAAAGACTGCATCCTGCCCAAAAAAGTGCAAGCCTGGTTGTGAGTGTGAAAGAGGGACAGTTCTACACAACAACAAGTGTATTCATCCGCGACACTGTCCAAAGACTATATGAACATTACCAGACGGAAGCCATTCCGTAATCATTCCAAAAGCACGCATCTCACGTGCAATGACGTCATTTCCTGCTGTCATGAGCTTCGCAACACACCAAGTGCTATCGAGGAGTGGAGTGTTTGAGGAAATGGCAGTTGGGGTCTGCCGAGTGCTTGACATCATATCAGTGCTGGTCCGATTCTTAATTTTGGGAAAACGTGCTTACAACAATACGATGCTGTACGTGCTTCTCAGAGTAGTTGGACAATTGAAGTCGCAGAAGAATTTCAGTGAGTTTGCAGTCAAGAAATAGTTTATCAAGACAGATGCTGCAGTGACGAGGTGACAGTTACATAGATCTGACTTCCATATAGGGCAGTTATCAACATGTACAACATATATATTTATATATATATATATGGCCAACATACACGCCTCATAAGAGTTCAATGATAGCAAACCAGTTTACCTCAGATCATGTACTCTACACGTGTTCTTTGAACTGTATTTAGTTATATTATTGGATCCCTGAGGGTTCTAGAGATTTCTTCATATTGTGATACTACCACGAGGCAATGAATTGCCAGAACAGAGTTGTCAGGTACGTTAGGTACTGTGATATTCCACAACCGACAAACCTCACATTTTGAAGTGCTCAAGCGTAATCTTGTTCATTCGCTTCTTGCTGTCTACATAGTTTGCAATTTGAGATTCACTGACATTCCACCACAAGAAACACACGATAGATCCTCCGATCGGGTGCATCTTTAAAACTGGAAACTGTTTGGTCAATTTTTTGAAAACGTAACTTTTGAAACAAAATCATAACGAGGTTGACTAAATACTTTTAAATGTGTACTTGATTGAAGTATGGAATCTTCATATACTGTGCAATATATCGTGAAAAGGTGTTGACCCTTATCCAGTCTACCTCTGTACCACGGTCTCACCCTACCCAACCAAATCTCACCCACACCCCCGCTTCACCCCACCCCCACCAAATCCCACCCCACCCCACCCTACCCCCACCTGGCATGCGTTTCAAGAAAGAATCGTACTACAATCCGGGTATAAATCTGGATGTGCGTCATACTTTCATGAAACGCAGGCCTGGTACATTATCTGTACTATGTATGGTCCCCTTTGTATGCTGTGTGAGAATAGAACTCAGAACTACTTTCATTTCAACGGTGCTAAAATAACAAATCATCAATCGGTCATCATGTTTCATTACTGATGAACTATTTATGAATGTACATAATTTCTTTTGTATATTTAGACCTTATTTTCATGTGAATGAAATTCCTTGTATTCTATATAAATATATTATACAAACAAATAATTTATTTTGGCAATAAATCAATCAATATTAAAATATTATATGTTCTCTGTTTGTTTGTTTTTATATCCCACGTGGTATGATTAGAAAACTATCACAGCTAGAATATGACATGTATATGTTTCTTATATAACATACATGTAACAACAATAACAACATGACAACATTAACAACAATAATAACATGACAACATACACATGCCGTATATTTTCACAAATACTTTCAACATATGCACGCTACTAATAGTAATGCTATGGAAATATAATAGAAATTTCAAAGAAATCATGAAATATATTGATAAAACATATCTTACTTCAAATTTAAGGTATGTTATTAATATGCGAGGATTTACCATAGATTTATCAGGCCTCGTAATTACGAATTTTATTTAGTACGTGCTCAAGCTCAAATTATATTTGGGGATTTGTGAACAAAACTTGGAGTTGAGCATGAAATCGTATTCAATAAAGAATAAAGTTTAGTAATATCGGGCCCTGAGTATACACACAAAAATTAATACACATTAATAAGCATAGACGACAATAAACATAGATACGTTTAGTTTCTGATTTACCTCGACAGTGCCCGGCGTTCTCTGTGGAAGACGTTAGATAAAATACAGGTAAACCTGTTACACATACACCTGTTTTGAACAAAGTCTGTGATGCAACAAAATGTGTCAGCATACTGTGCATGCCTGGAAACATAGATTGTGTCTTGACCTGCGGTCTTTATATAAATAGTGAACACATTTTTGACTGTAGTGAACACATTTCGTATTGTCTAATGTGACGACGGTGACAGGCTTGGCTGTCAGTGACAATGTGACAGAGTGATTAACAACGCAGTCACGTCACGGTTCAACTGTTATCAGTGATCTTGTTCAACGTGTCCATCAATAGCTATACTATATATAGGAACAGTATATATATAGTATATCATTGTAATATAGTAATTTAACTATTATATCCAATATAATTGATATAAATAGTATAAATAATCCATATTTTTTTTGTTTGAATTTTCATCTATAATTGCACGTTCCCGAGCATGGTATTTATTAAAGAAACATCTCGTTAGTCGCCACATAGCGAAAAGTAACTAATATTTGGTAAAATTGTCATAACTGTTAGACACATTATAATATTTTTAAAGTGATTCTGTTCGATAATGTAGTATAGGTAGGAAGATTCAAATAGGAGCATTTTGTTGTAGGAAGTGATACCAGGCAACAGCAATACATACATGAGCATGCTCTATGTAGAGCTATAAGCACGCGTTCGAGCGTGGAATTAGCTCAATATAAATGTGCATTATTATTATTATTAGTAGTAGTATTATTATTATATTCAGGGAAACATAGAGGTTACAAATCAGTGAAGATTAACAAGATACGTGTGCAAAAGATGTAATATACACATTAATAACTGTTAATAACATGTATCGACGTTATTTATAGAGGTTCTGAATTCCATATATGATCATGTATTGACACACTATGTCCAATTATGATTGCAAATATGCTACTAGTTTACCAACAATGAAATTCAAATCGCTACGTACTCAAAAAGCTTTTTTAAGTCGCATTTTTATGTCGGTTGTACGGCATATGTTCAGTGAGAAGCTTTACAATTTGAACGATATTTTACGTACGCAATATCCAGCAACATCAGAGACAGTTTGTGTTATTAGTTGTATCCACAGGCATGAACTAACACAGTGAAATAGATCGCATGCTCTGTGTCGTCTTCCACTCTATAAGCAGGTCATTCAACTATTTATTCAGTAGTTTTATAATTCGAATCCTCGAGTAATATTTAGTACAAAATATAATGAAGCGTCTGTAAAATAACAGTCGTGATTGAACTACCGTAGAGGAGTCAATTTAGTAAAACGATGATTTATTTCCACGATTATTAGCAATATATCCAATGATCAATTTTGCATTATAGAATTCATATTTCTACTTCATAATCTCCAGTTATGGCCACGCCTACAGCAGGTCTTTCTTAAAAGTCTTAATACTCAAGTATATGGTCAAATTTTCAGGTACAGTGGTGTTTAAGATTCTGAACACAGTTCCAATGTTTTCTTAGTACCCCAAAATGACACTTGTTTATACAGTTATGTGTTCATTTGTCTACACAGTGAAGCTTTCCATTTACTAAGGGTATTGTAAATGTATGTGTGGTGCTCGAGACATGGTCATGCCAGTCCTAGGATCCAACACGTTACTCGAGAGTCCCACACCCGACCAACATAGCAAATATTCTGATGAACCATTAGCCGAGACCAGTAGTAGCAGTTTATATCATTTTATACCAACTTCAACATCACTATGTCGTCACTCCACATTACTACCCACTAACACTTCAACATTGTAGCACTGTAACACTGTAACACATGTGGATGCATAAGAAACGTTCAAATTAATCATGATTTTGATCATGCTGATGAAATCCTTAGTTTTCAAGCATTGATGTACTTAATTCTCTTTGTCTTTAACAGACTGGCTGGAACCCATCTTATTATGTCCCTCTGTTGCCATAATTGCCGAATATACTAAATTGTCATTTATTAATATTTACACATTTACTTTGAACGATATTTTGTCTGTGTGCTTTAACCCAGTTCCCAACACATTTGCCTAGATAGTGTTTGTGACTGAAAAATCGATATTACAATAGTTTCTAGGGTTATGCAATAAATAGAATTTCACATTCGTGTTCATATATTACTGAATTTATTAAACTTGTTGGTATAAATTATATGCTCGGAAGAGCCTCGCATATCAGTTTTGCCAACTCGTTTAATAAATTCAGTATAATATGACCACTTATGTGAGATCCTCTATTGACACAATACCCAGGAATTGCGGAATAGAATCTGAATGTACTGATCCTTGCTTATATAAATGCAGTATAGCTTTGTCAAAATTAGAACTAAACATCACAAAAAGCTTCAATTACTATTCATGTAGTTTAATATCCAAATGTAATTCAATATACAAATGATAATGACATGAAATGAAAGATGTTTCACATTTAAAAAATGTCACACATTTGGAACTATTTCTTCCTTTCGTAAGTGATCAGTGAATCTGGGTAAAGCAGAGTGGTACAATTATGGCATTAAAAAATCGAACACTACTTCCGCTGCATTACAATAATTAACTCTTTACCCTTGTACATGGTCCCCTTCAATACAAAAGTCATCCAGATGTAGAAACTCCTAAAAAACAAACTAGTTTTGCAATGGTCGACTTAAAGAGATAAAATATAAATAATAATCTCAGGGGAAAGAAGGTATATGATAGCTAGGTAAATAATAGCATTACAATAATATTAACTGTCTTAATGTAGTAATTGTAATAACTTCTAGAAATATAATTTCTAGTCTTTCCCCAATAAGCTTACATAATTTGCCGTTCCAAATTGCATCAACAGCTTTCTAAAATGATGATAAAACTGCCTGTAGGAAACTTGATCAGTAGACACATTATGGACTGGACACACACATGTATTATGTACAACATGAAGGTTACAACTCTGGCCCCCATTCCACAGACGACGTAGCACTTCTAGAGTCATAACTCCACGATAACATACTGGAGTAAACAACTCTCCTAGCGTTACGATCGTTCAGATTCTGTGGAACTGGAACTTGACCTCAAGGATGATACAATGTACATGAAAAACAATATTCACCATAATTTAGCATGTATTAATTAATTAAGCCTTCTCTGTGCTGGATCAATCACAATCACAGCTCTCAATGGCATATATAGTTGGTGCCAGCAGTGAGAGGGTTAATTAGCGGCCTGGCTTGAAGCACAGTGGCTGTGATACAATCACCGTCTTAATTCATGTTCAGTCCACTGGAACACTCCCTTTATTAACCAGGATTCTCCTCGCCAGGTTGATGGCAACCCACTGACCAATAGGGCATGTCCAGTTGCCTTCAACAGTGAGGAGGTTAAAACAGAAATAGCCGTATTGATGAACAGTCTACTTAAAAGCCTGGTTTTGTTTTTATGTTGCACGTTTAAAAAGTGCAGCAAGAGACGGGTGTGTGCACCAATGTCGTCATCTCTCGTGGCAACTAGCGATGTCCGTGTGTTTCTCTAGGCAGATCCAAGGTGTTCATCTCAGTCGTCCGAGGTCTTGGCAACTTTAGCTGCTGGTTCTCCATCTGAATCAAAATTTTGACAAATGAGTACAACATCCTGTGTCCAGCAGAACGATGGTAGAGCTATTTAAAAAAAAAATTGAATTGGGGTTTAGAGCCACATTCAAGATTCTTTCACTTATATCACAGCTTGTCAGTTTAGTGCAGGAGGAAACCCGCAACAACCATAGCGCTGAATGTTGCAGTAAACGTGCGAGACTCGGCTGGTACTGACGAGACCAAGGATGATAACTGCATTGCCACTCTACAGACAGCGCATCCTATCTATATCGCGTCAGAAAGGTAACGTTCGCGAACATTGATGCCGGGCCCCCGGGGCGGGATTTGAACCTGGAACCTTTGGCTCCGAAGTCCAAAGTTCTACCATTGCGCTACCACCCACCCCCTGGTAGAGCGACAAGTGTCCCAACAGCGTTACTAATCACGGCAACCTGATGGCTGATGTAGCTAGTGGAAATACACTTGTAGCAGCTAGCATGATGGACACAAATGGTTCAGACTAATCATTGGAAGCATCAGAGGTTCCTTAGAGAGTATCTTTCAATATTCATCAGAACTCCGATATACATCATGTGCTTCCATATTGTAAATATTTCATAGAAGAATAAAACATCACTGTTACCTATAGGAACGACACATATGGTGCAAGTGAGTTCAGAGATCTTTCACTCGTACATAATGATCATCGTGTCCAAGGAACACAGCCAAGACTATTAAATAATTAAGTATTTACTTTGATGGGCAACCAAAAACCAAATCAAATTGGAAGAAATACATACCACCCTTTTCTTTTGATCCTCGCCTATTTCCCTGTATTGAAATAAAAGAATGAATGTAGCGCTTTTTACTATGAACAAAATAAAGGATCGGTGTCAAGGTTCATCTACCACGACTGTTGCGAGTGATTTATTGTTCTACATTGCAGCAGGAATATTTCACCAATATGTGACATGTGCAGAAAATATATAAAACAATGCTCGCTACTAAATATGGAAGCATCAGAGGTTCCTTAGAGAGTATCTTTCACTGGTATCAGAACTCTGGTATGCATCATGTGCCTCCTTCCTACTGTTCTTTTTTAAAATTATTATTATTGCATGTGAGTTTAGACCCAGGGTCTGACCTTGTTTCCGTACTGATTCCGTCGCTTTCCACCTCTACCACCTCCTCCTCCCCTGTTGAAAGGCTTGCCACGGTTCTTCCGCTGGTCTTCCATGGTCTTAAAGATCATCTTCCAATGGTTCAGCTCTTCCTCTCCTGTAGAGAGTAAAAGCTCAGACATTCGACAATCAAATGGTAATACAAATTTGGTGCTGTAATCACTATCACATCAAGAACTGTCCAAAAGGACGTCAGCAATTAATGTTTGGCTGACGTGGTTAGACAGTAAGGATCGTCCACTTACCTGGGACAGGTATTATCCACAGGCGGACAAGTGAAATAGCCCAGATTAACCAGCTCTTTACCTACAGGGCAAGTAGTTTTATGTCTGATAGGACACAGCAACAAGTGCCTCAACAAGTTAATATAGAGCCCCAGCTGAATGAGAATTGCTAAATTACCTTATCCCTGTTCCACAGAATGATCGTAGTGCTACGATAGTCGTAACTATGTTAGCGTACAGGAGTTACGACTCTCGTAGCGCTACAATCATTCTGTTGAACTGAACCCAGGGTCTATTTCCATCAAAAGATTGCATCACCATGAGAAATCTAACGTGGTAATGATGAAATTAAGAGAGAATTCAGTGTCGACTTTTTTTTTGGTTTGAATTTTGGTTTAGAGCCACTTTCAAGATTCTTTCACTTACAGCATGGCTTGTCAGTTTAGGGCAGGAGGAAACCCGCAACATCCATAGCGCTGAATGTTGCAGTAAACCTGTGAGCATTGGCTGGTACTGACAAGACCAAGGATGATAACTGCATTGCCACT
>JAUTBT010065637.1:0-14262 GCA_032361225.1 Lepetodrilus schrolli
AATAGTATGTCCACCATGCTTATAATTCTGCATTCCATAAGCCTATCATGCAGACTCTAACCCTGGCCGCCTGAAGGTGTGGGATTTACGGATCCCCTATCGGGGACTTTAAATGGTAAAGAGCGACCCAAACATTAGCTGGTGTAGTAGTCGCTCAATGCCATGTATGCGCCACATATACTTCGCGCGGTCACCGATGCGGAAATTAGCCGATAGAAATCTGCAGCGGTGACCACGCGAAGTATCAGCACTTGCTTTCGAATAAAACAAACTAGCCTTACGTGCTACCCGAGACTCGACGACTTACTCTTGCACCCGGCACATAAAGTTTAGAAAAATCGAATGCTAAGTAGCTATCATGGCATCTTTTATATTGCCAATCATACGTGTTCACCCAAGTAAATTCTTTTAACGCAGTAAGATCATCGCGCTCTCTTATAATCTGCATGACTTTATGCTTCATTAACCATGCCGTACGGTAGGAAATACCCAGTTTTTTCTTCAGTTCCAGGGCCGATAGATCAGCCTTAGATTGCGTCAATAGATGGATCGCTAAAAACCAGGTAGTGAGATGGAGCTTAGTTTTCTTAAAAATAGTCCCGCTTGTTAGCGCCGTTTCATGATGGCAATAGCTGCATCGATAGTGCCTACGCGAACCATGGTTAGAATAACTATGTGAGCCGCATTCGGAACAGATAAAGCCATTTGGCCAACGCCAACTGAACAAGGCTTCCTCACACTGCTTCTCAGTGCCATATTCCCTGGTTAAATCGGCGATGCTATAGCCTTCACGAAACTGAGCACTATGCTGAGTCATCCTTAAATTCTCCACTATTACTAACCTTTGATTAAAGTGTAGTAGATCCTGAAATTATTGCTGCAATACTATTTTAAAACTCAATATTTCAACACGTAAGGAATTGCCTCCTAGCCTACCTTTCTGTAAAGATAGGCGGCCAAAACCCCAATATTTTCCAATACTGTTAGAATCAACATGGAGCCCGCATATCCAAATACACATTGAAACCGCTATATCTCCTTCGCCAACTAGATACAATCATTAGCCTCCTAGTACCAATAATCACTCGGATACACTTGGATACACCCAGTGAGGCGTATCGCGATAAACTCTCTTTCTCTCTCAAACGCTAGAGCCACGATGAAAGAATTTCCAAGTACTTTACCCATTGACGCCTGGAAGGCTAATGAAGCCGGCACTCACTAACGGTTTTAGGAAAATACACGTACACTGCATAGAGAAAAACCCACAACTGGACATGAATACGATTTTGAAAGGAACTCTCGCATGACCACCCGCATACTTTTGTTACTTTTGGTTTTTCTTGCCACACCGCTTTTTGCCAAAAGCTACGATAGCCGGATGTTACAACCGTCGCCAACGGACAACTGGTATACGCTATCTACCGAACACTTTGATCTTCATTTCACCATGGAGCACAAGTCATACGCTCAAAGGCTGGCTGAAATTGCCGAGATTCAACACGAAAAACTCAGCGGCAAGCTACAGTGGACGCCTAAACTAAAAACCCAGATCGTGGTAAATGATTCGGTTGACTTTAGTAATGGTGCGACAACCATCATTCCGTACAACCAATTTTTTGTTTACATGAACGAACCAACTGACGGAGACTTAAAGGATCAAACGGATTTTCTTGAAACGCTATTCACCCATGAATACACCCATGTATTGCATGTTGATCAGCTAGACGGATTCCCCGCCAAAATCCGCTCCATCTTTGGAAAACCTCTATCGGGGAGTGAGCTGGTGAGCCTTTTTTCAATGCCGCAAGCCTTCGCACCACACTGGGTATCCGAGGGTATAGCCGTTTATTTTGAGTCTCAGAGCGGATATGGGCGCAGTAATAGCGCCGTTTATAAAGCCAAAATGCGTGAAGAAGTCATTAAGGGACTAGCCTCATTTACCGATGAAAGCTATGAAGGATACTACGGTTCTCGCTGGCCATTTGGGCAAGTTTATTTATACGGCGCTTACTTCTTTGAGTTTTTACAGGAACGCTACGGTAAAGAGACGGTTTTTCAATACATCCACAATTACAATCGAAACGTGCTTCCTTGGCAAATGAGCAAACGAGCTAGACAAGCAACAGGGAAAAGCGCGCGTGATTTATGGGCAGAATTTCAACAATATCTAACAGATAAGTTCGACAACAATATCGAAGAAATAAAAGCCAAAGGCTTAACCGAAGGGGATGTCGTTTTTACCGATAAATGGCAAAACCAATTTTTGACTCCAGGCCCCAGTGATTCACTATTTTTCTATCACGACGACCAAAAGCACACGCCACAGATTAAGCAACTATTTACCGATGGGAAAATTAAGACGCTAGCGAGTCTCAAAGGTGTTACCGCGATACACTGGCATCCGCAGCGGGGATTACTAATATCCAAACCCGAGGTGTGCAATAACAACCAACTTTTTTCCGATCTCTACCGGCTTGATCTGGACACATCAAAATTACACCGTCTAACTCAGTGTGCGCGTATTAGCCGAGCGGTCTGGGGGCAAGGGGGGAAATCAATCTTTGGTGTTCAAACCACTAGCGGAAGAAACCGCTTAGTCGAGGTAGACCCCGATGGCACATCAACCATTTTGGATGAACTCGACCTTGGAGAGAGCATCGGTCAACCCGGAATTTCAACCGATGGGCAACGGCTTGTCGCGGCTGTAAAACGCATGAAAACGGGCTGGAACTTAGAATCATTCGATCTGAAGACTCAGCAATGGACCTCACTTACCCACGACAACGATATTCCCTCCCTGCCCGTCTACTCTGCCGACGGTAAGCAGGTGTATTTTATATCCGACCATGACGGACAAATCGAACTCCGGCGCTTGACGGTCGCCACACAAAAGATCGAGACACTCAGCAATAGCCTTGGCTACGTGAGGCAAGCCGCGATAAATACCCATGGGAAGACCTGGCTTTCCGAATACACGGGAAAAGGCGACATTATTCGGCAACTCGATACTTTTCAATCAGTAGGTGATGCCTACGCGGCCAAGCAAGCACACACGGAGTCCATCGATACACTACCGACCAGCAAAAATTTTAATCCTGCGCGGCACAATAAAACAAAACCTTACCGGGTACGAGACACACTCAGGCCACACGGCTGGGAACCAACCTTTCAAGCAGACAACAAATCCCAGAAGCTAGGGCTAGTCGTGGCAGGGCAAGACATTTTAGGCTTTCACAATTGGGCATTAGCCCCGATTTACACAGATTTCGTGGATATCAGCCACTACGGAGGATTGGCGAGCTACAGCTATAATGATCGGCTGACACTCTCAGCTTCAAGCTCGCTGCAAGTTACTTATCTCGAAGACGATTCGGAAACCCCCGATTTTCATGAAATACAGGATAATATCCAACTGCTCGCCCATAAACCCGTGAATCGCTTTGAGTGGTCGATGGACTTCTTTGCCGGAGCCGCCTGGGAAAAAACTCAAAATATTGCCTTTGCGGATGATACCGAGACAACCACACAAGACGTTATATCGGGGCTGGGATTTTCCTACAACAATTTCGACCTCTTTGGCCATGCCATCACCCATGATACTGGCGTAGGGCTTGATCTTACAGTTGAATCCTTTGATTTAATCAAGAAGCGCTCCGACCACAAAGGTTCCGCTGCGGTTTTACAATCACAAGGTAACTGGCGCTTTGGTGACAATCAAACCGTTATCGCAACACTTGATCTCGGTACAGGCGACAAAGACGGTAAACCGTTTTCCTTGGGAGGAACGAGCGAAGGAGATGAAACACTGGGTGGTATTACAAAACTAGGCGGGCGCGAATTTGCCTTACGCGGTTATTCAAGGGATAAAGATCTTATCGGAAAAAACTTCGCTCGAGCCTCTCTAGCTTGGCACTTCCCAATTGCCAAAATCTACAATGGCTTATCCATACCTCCGATCGGCCTGGGAAAACTACACGGCAACCTATTTACCGAAGTTGGTGATGCATGGAACGAAAATACTGACCGCAGCTTATTTCAATCCGTCGGTGTTGAACTCACCACAGAAATACTCATCGGCTACGACACATTCTCTTTTCCCATCTCGTTTGGCTTCGCTCATGGACTGGACGCAGATAAGGGCGATGATATAGCCTATGCTCGTTTAGAAATTGGGCTGCGCTGATATTCACAACAGGACGCTAACACCTGAAATAGCTCTTATTCGAGCTTTATACAGATGATATTAATCGTTGCATATATATTCGCATGATAGAGCTTTATTTATCTCGTCATTCCGGCATGGAAGCCGGAATCCAGGCGCCACGGATGGCTACCACTCAGGGTAATTCACATCCATGTGAGCTGGATCCCAGTATCCCGACCGGGATGACTTAGTCAATCAACTATGCAATTACTTATGCAACTATTAATACCTTACGTCGCAACAATAATACGCACTGCATCTAGCCTAACCACTGCCTTCGTCAACACTAGCAGCAGTTGTTCTTGCTGTATTACGAGATAATCCACTTCATCATCACGAATATTCGGGTTAACAAGTTTAAGAGCTTGTAGCCGGTCTATTTCTTTACCGAACGCTTTACGGGTTCTTTCTTTGGCCTGCTTTATTATTTGCGGTGCTTGCTGCTGCGCCAACGCATCCGCCGTTGGAACGATAGTTTTTATTTCCTGCATACAGGCTTTGACAATTTTTCTAGAGGTTTCTTTATCAACATCAATCCGGCATTCACTGATCCTTTCATGTGAGAGCGCATCTTCGATATCTTTGCCCTGCTGATTGACTACAAAACGCATTAAGGTGGGCGGTAAATAGCGGCGGGTTTCGAGCTTCTTATGTGAGGGTGCATCTAGGACATACAAACACTCAAGGAAAATAGAACCGGGTTTGAGTCCTGGGTGTGAAATGGCCGTGAAACCGGTATTGCCTTTTTCTCCAATCAATGTCATTTCGATCGCGCCCGTTACCATCGGGTGTTCCCAGCTTAGGTAATGCTGATCCTCATTTGAGAGTGCCGTTTCACGATGGCAGGTAATGGTCATTCCTTCCTCCATCAAACCTGGAAACCCAGTTTGTAAGTATGGGCCTGGCCGAAGTATCCAGCTGTTTTGACTGTGTGGCTCAAAATCAACGCCATAGCAGTCGAATACTTTTTCGAGATAGGAAAATAAGTGATCCGGGTTTTCTTGTTCATTGGCTTGATCGACTAATTCTGCTGCCTTTTTGGGCCGACAGGAGTTAAATTCTAGCAAACGATCCCGACCACGATGCATCTCATCATTGAGCTGTTCGGTACGCTGATGAGACTTTTCAATTAATAGCCTTAATTTATCCTGGTCGGATTTTTTCGCATCTGAGGACGAAACACAGGTATCGTGTAATTCTGTTTCAAACTCGACAAATACACGGTGTGCCGCTGGACAGGGCTTTTCAAAGGCCGACAAGCCTTGCTGATACCAATTAAATAATACTGCTTGCGCACTGTCCGTTAAATAAGGCACATGAATTTGGATATCATGCAATTGGCCGATTCTGTCGAGTCGACCTATACGTTGCTCCAGTAGATCTGGATTAAAAGGCAAATCAAAGAGGATTAAATGATGGGAGAATTGAAAGTTTCGACCTTCACTGCCAATTTCTGAACATAGCAATATCTGTGTGCCATCTTCAGGATCTGCGAAAAATGCAGCTGCGCGATCACGCTCAATAATACTCATATCCTCATGGAACACTGCCGCATGAATGCCTTGCTTCAGACGCAATGCACTGGCCAGGTCTAAAACAGTTTCAGCACTGGCCGTAATCAACAAGATTTTTTCATTACCCAAGGACTTTATTTTTTCAATAAGCCATGGCAAACGAGGATCAAAATCTGTCCAGATCGTTGTTACGGAATTTTTCTCTGCTACATCGTCCTCTCCACTATTCTGCAAAGATTGATGTTGATAGCCTAACTCCGGAGAAATGGAATACTGCAATTCATCTTCGATCGCAATATCTGTCCAGACCTGTTGATATTGCTCCGGCACCGGTAATGGATAAGGGATTAATTTTCTCTGCGGAAAACCTGTCACGGATGATCGGGTATTTCTGAACAACACCCGGCCGGCGCCATGTCGGTCCAGAAGCTGTTCGACCAACGCCTCTCTTGCTACGGAAGCTTGCTTATCGCTGCTGTTTTCATTGCCGATGATATCGAGATATCTACGATTATCAGCTTCAGAAAATATTCCCTTCAGTTCTTTTTCTACCGTTGCCGGTAATGGCTGATTATCCAGCAATGCTTCGACGGCCAGCGCCACAGGTTCATAGTCATGCTCTTCTCGAATAAAAGCGTCCAGATTTGGATATCGATCTGGATCCAGCAAACGCAGCCGGGCAAAGTGCGCGGCTTTTCCTAGTTGTTCCGGTGTCGCTGTCAACAGGAGTACGCCTGCGGTTAGCTCTGCTAACAACTCTATACAGAGATATTCCGCACTTGGATCTTCTTCACTCCATTCCAAATGATGCGCTTCATCGACAACCAACAAATCCCACTGGCTTGCCAGTGCCTTTTCAAGGCGATCGGTATGATGGACAAAAAAGTCAAGATCACAGAGCACCAGTTGCTCACTATCAAAGGGGTTTATCCCCTCATCTTCAGCAAGCGCTTCCCAACGTTCATCGTTAAACACGCTGAAATGCAGATTAAATCGCCGCAGCATTTCCACCAACCATTGATGCACCAGCGGCGCTGGAGTGACAATTAACACCCGTTGAGCCCGCTCCATCAATAATTGATGATGGATAATCAAGCCCGCTTCAATGGTTTTCCCCAGTCCAACTTCGTCCGCCAGTAAAACCCGGGGCGCAAAGCGATTAGCGACCTCGTGAGCAATATAAAGTTGGTGAGGAATAAGCGTGGTTCTAACGCCGGCCAGACCCCAAACCTCTGAATGCGCCAGACGATTCGTTTCCAACAGTGTTTGATACCGAAGCTCAAACCACTTGGCTTTGTCGATACGTCGGCTATAGAGTCGGTCGGTAGGCAGATTCAGTTGCAGGAAATTATCCAGATCGCCCTCTTCCAGTCGAGCTGCTGAACCGTCTTCTTGAAGACCGTGGTAAATCAACAGCCCGTCGATTTCCTCAATCGACTGAATCACCATCGCCCAACCTTCATGGCTGGCAACCCCATTACCCACCTGAAACACCGCGCGGGTTAAAGGCGCCGTTTCAGCGGCATAAGTACGGCTTTCTCCGGTAGCTAGAAAAGCCAGAGTAACCGTGCGACCTTCGACCTTGATGACTGTACCCAGCCCTTTGTCAGCTTCAGCGTCGCTGACCCAACGTTGCCCTATAATGAATTCATTCACTTGCTATTCTATTGGCCTGGTTGAAAAAAGGTGTGAAGAATACAGTGTTAATACAAGAGGAGGAACCCCAGATCAGGGTTGCTGGATCTTCAAATCAATTAAAATAAGCCGCTCATGAAATGAGTAAGGCCTGAATAAACCAGGCCTTACTTATCGACAAAACCATTAACTACCGGCTAGTTCAATCTTTTGCTGCCTTAGCTGTAGTTCAAAGGCTATTTCAAGTTTACCAATTTCCAGAACGAAGCCCCTCTTGACTGGGTATTTGATCATGCAGTTCCCGTAATTCTTGGAATAAATCCATTTTCGTGTTTCCAGAAATACTAGGATCTTTTCTGAGCTTTTCTTCTAAAGAAAAAGTTGGTTCAGTTGGTATGTTATATCCTTGAATCTCAATATTGTCCAATGGCTCAGTTCCTTTTGTTCCACTGTTACTGAATTGTTTGCTGTCACCTAGTTTAAAATATACAAACGCAGGCTCTAGGCTAGTAGGCCTACTGCCACCTTTAGCTGGTGCAGATACTACTAGTGCATCTTTACCACTTTCAGTTTTAGACGTTGCATATAGCAACTTTGAAATCTCACCATCATCATATTCCAGATCCAGTTCCTTAGCAGTATAACTATCATCGGTGGTTACTGTTTTCCCGATAACAATTTTCCCTGAAAAGTCACCTTTCCTATCCTCTGTTTTACAGCTAGCATCAGAATAAAAGATGATAGTCTCCGTAAACTGGCTTTTCTTGACATCATATCCTAGAAAAGCTGATCCTCCATCCTTGAGCTCCAAACAGTTCGCACCCCAACGCCCTTCAAGATCAGAGCTGGTTTTATCATCGTCATCAGTAGATCCACCAGCACTTTTGGTATATTCCAAGGCAACACTAAAGTCACTGGGACGAGAGCCATCGTCATTTTCAAGTGCGATAAGAAGTTTATCGTTCTTCACGGCAACAAGTGATTTATTGACCTTACCAGATTGCTTAAGATCGATCTCAACGGCATCGCTACCCTCCGACGAGGTGATTGACTTACCCACACTGTATGTACCTGAGGCCTCGTTGGGAGCACCCGCTTTATCCTTACAAGAATCATCAGAGAAAGATTCGTGTTTAATTGAATAATCACTTGTTGTAAAAGACCAGGTAAAGATACTCGAATTTTCTTTTAACGCAAGACAGTCCGTTTTCCATGTTCCCACTAATTCCTTCGATTTGTCGGTATCGGTATCGGTATCGGTATCGGTATCAGTATCAGTGGGTTTTTCTGCACCGTCATCTGCCACATTAGTTTCTGGAGAAGGAGGATTATCGTTATCACTGCTACATGCCAAAAGCAAGGTCATCATGATCAGGAAAACAAACCCTTTTAAATATGGCACTAATTGTTTCAGACTTGGTATTTTGTTCATTTTAAACTCCTATTTAGTTAGTAAACATAAGGTAAAGCATGGTAAATCAATCTTCCTTGAAATTTGTACGCCTTGATTAAATTATCTATCTTGGATACTAAAGTGATGTAGCAACAGGAACATCACTACCATTCCTGTATCCCAGACAGTCTAAATTCGTAACTACTCAGCGAGTAGTCTAAACTATGGGTAACTGCTGAGATTGCCGCTGAAATGCGCCAAATCAAGGCAAAAAAATGTGGGTTTACAGATGTAAATGACCATTTTTGAACACAGAGTTGGCGTATTTCAGGGGTTAGCTGAGTAGTTAACTAAATTCTCTATTTCTCTCCTTGGTGCCCCTTAATTATTTAGCTGATTAACGAGTTAGGACTGGGTAGGCTTAATCGATATTTCAATCGCATTTTCTCACCTCTCGAATATTACGTTAACTGCATTCATCGTATGTAAATTGAAAGGAAGTCGTTCATTTGTCGCTTTTATTCGAACGCGCCATCGAAACGATAGCAATGCACAACCACCACCAACTGCCAAGTGCCCCACCCCCGCTGGAAACATCACTGACCTCTTGCGAGTCAATAGGATTTTTCCCTGGAGAACTAAGAACAGCAGTGTCCTCATCCTTTGGATAATCCGTTACCTGGCTCTTAACCGGCTCACCACTAAGTCGCGTGGATTTACCGTTAATTACGCCCTTGATCGAGTCGAGATAGGCAGGGATGCGTGTATAAACACCCGGAGAGTCGGCTTGCGCGCATCCATATCCCCAACTTGTTATTCCAGCGAGATAGTACAAGCCATCAGTTTTCTGTGCCATCAGCGGTCCACCGCTATCGCCCTGACAGGTGTCTGTCCCACCAATAGCATCCCCACCGGCGCACATCATACCGTTATCTATCGAAAGATCAGGATCATAGATGATGTGGTTTAATTGATCCTCACAAACATCATTAGCAACCAGTGGTAACTCAACCTCGAAAAGCTCATCAACAGAATCGCTGGTATTTTCCTCACCTAGGGGAACACTGCGCTGCGTTCCCCGACCTAGGGCGATCGCTGTATTTCCCGCACTGATCTCTAAATCGAGCGAACCTAAATCAATAATGGAGAGTGGGTTTGCGGTTTTACTAGAATTCTCAAGTTGGATCAAAGCGATATCATTCTCTTGGCTGGCAGCTAAGTATCCCTGGTGAATAACCACGCGCTTAACAGTAATAACTTCATTCGAGCGAGTTGAAATATCTTCTCCACCGAGACTGACGACAAAAGAATTTGGGTTGATATTTTCGTGGTCAAGACAATGCGCAGCGGTTATAACCCAGTCTTTGGCGATCAAGGTGTCACCACAAAAGAATCCTCCTACGCTACCACGGGAATCACTCTTAACATGCCCACCGATCTCATTTTTAAAATCGATACTATCTTGTGCACTGATGCTGACCGCGGGAATGCCAATGCTGTTTTTATTCTCCAAATTAAAGTCGTCTTCGGTTTCATCACCGAAAATAACCGCGGCACGACCACCACCTTTTTCGCAGTTTTGAATTTTTTCTGTCAAAGCGCCTGAATTTTGTTGAATAAGACATATTTTTCCAGCGCTTCCAACACACGGTGCTTCAGCCAACCCGCAATCAATTAATTGCCCCGAGAACGCATTCGAAGATGCCCCAGAAATCGACTTGGCAGAGTATTCGTTATTATTTAATTGCAGTGATATTGGTTCACTTCTCAGGCTGCGATTCCCTGATCCTATAAATACTAACGCCGCCATAAAATTTCTATCATTCGGACTCGACTCAATTCCACCCACAATGCGGGGTTGAGGGCCAGCTATCGCATAACTGCTCACCAGCACCCAACCAAACAGAGTCATTAAAAGAATTCGTTGAGTCGAACCGGATTGAGACCCACCTTTGGCTAGGCCTTTGGTAATCTGTGACATCGTTCTTCCTTAATTAAATGTGTTAATGAGTCAAGAAATCGTGCATACGTCACAGAGAAATGCAGAAAGTGTGCCACACTTCACGAAAATAGCTTTAAAAGAACTATCCTATTGATTTAACACTATTTAATTTTAACAATCTCAATAAGGCTGCTAAAACCTACGCCTAAGAGCATAAGCTGTTGTCTAATATGAAACGATTTATCTTGAATGGTTTTCAACGTTACAACGGTAAAAATAACGACTATTCCGGCAACTTCTTATTAGCGGAATACTTGCCAGATCCTTCTGATAAAGCGGCGATACTATCGACACAAGCAGAAACATTATTAAGAAACGCAGCAAACCAAATACCCACATATTTCTGCGACATGAGTCCTTTTTTCTTCTAAATACGGGGAATACACTTCTGCCCCAATAAGTAGGTAAGGAATCTGGAAGTTATTGAATCCTCATTCCTAAGCTGGCGGGTTTAGAATTGAGGTACTTGCATGGACGCAAGTATCAATATATTCAGCAATAGAAATCCGCTCTTAATCTCCAGAAATTGCGAATCTACTTTATCAAATAGCCCCGCAATTTGGGTTATTAAAATCTATCTTTACAAATAGGACTTTGATAATGACAAAGGAATGTCAAAACAAGCGAAACATTCAGCAGCACCCATTAAACAAAAAAATAGTCAGTACGACTTTCATTTATTCTGATCGTATATTCCCTACTCTCACGCTAACCCTATTAACTTCCATCCTGTTTTTGCTCCCCATCAACGCAAATGCGCTCGTGATATGGGCTAATAATGGTGAAGACAAGATCACCCAAGATGAGCTAAGAGCAACTGCCGATTCTAATGCCGTCACGAATTCTGTATGGGATGGCAATAAAATTAAACTGTTTGGCGCACACAATGAGACGGTCTCGTTCTGCCTTGTATTAGAATCACCGACTCAGTCGGCATCAAATGTTTCGGTTAGGTTCAACTCACTAACAGGGCCAGGTGGCGCGACGATTCAATCTATGCCTACATCAGGCAATGGCGTATTGAATTGGGTGGACCGCCCCATTGAACTCTATTATGTCCGCTATCTTCAGATCAAAGGTATTGGGCAGCTTTTATACGAAGATTACGATGAGCGTCATATCCCTCAGAGACTGCGACGCCCTTGGACCGATGAAGGTTTTTCCGTCGCAGGAACAGGCTGGACCGATCGACCAGACCACGACAAGTTTTATCCAGACATTGCTGTTCCGCTTGAACTTAAACCTTCGTTTAATATTGCTCAAGGACAAAATCAGTGTGTATGGGTTGATACTTATATCCCAAAATCAGCGACACCTGGAGCCTATACGGGAACGATTGAAGTCACCGAGGGCGACAATACTATCGAGCAAATCACTGTGGATCTGAGCGTGCGAAATTTCACTCTCCCCGATCAACCTTCACTTAAAACGATGCTGGTATTGGGATACGAGGAAGTCAATCAACGCTATCTTGGCGAACCCTACCCTAACGATCCGAATAAACTCGAAGCTAGCCGAAAGGTACTCGACAAACATTTTCAAATGGCACACCGGCACCGGATTTCACTCATTGGTGGAGAGGAAGATGCTGTAGACCAACCCAATGCCAACTGGGGGCCGCGATTATCTGGACAGCTGTTCACGCCCGCGCAAGGTTATGACGGACCGGGCATCGGTAAGGGTAATAATATTTATTCTATCGGGCTCTATAGCCAATGGGACTGGAAAGACGAAGGTGAGGCCGGTATGCATGCCCACACTGATGCGTGGGTAAACTGGTTTGACAGCAATGCTTCAGATACCGACTACTTTCTCTACTTAATTGACGAATCCGACAACTTTCCACAGATCGAACAGTGGGCGAGTTGGATCGATTCCAATCCAGGACCAGGCAAACAGATGCCAAGCTTTGCCACTATGGACATTCTCGACGGAATCAACCAAACACCCTCATTGGACATCCCTTGTGCCGCGAATTATCACGCTACAACCAGCGAAGTAAATACAGCCGCACAGCAACTATTGGCTAACCCCGAAAAACATCTTTGCCAATACAACGGACTGCGTCCCTACTCCGGAAGCTTCTCTACCGAAGACGACGGCATTTCATTACGGGTAATCGCCTGGAGTCAATTTAAAAAGAACATTGATTTTAACTGGTTTTACTGGGCATCAACGTATTATGACAACTACCAAGGCGGCATGGGACAAACGAATGTTTTTAATACCGCCTTCACCTTCGGAGCCATCTCAGGGCAAGATCCTATCAATGGTGAAACGGGTTGGAATTATTCTAATGGCGATGGTGTACTTTTTTACCCTGGTACGGATCAAGCCTATCCTGCTGAGTCGTATGGCCTCGAGGGCCCCATTGCAAGCCTGCGTTTAAAACACTGGCGGCGCGGTCTTCAAGACGGTGACTATCTCACACTTGCGGCCGCGATCGACCCAGCTGCAGTCAACGCAATCGTAGCGCGAATGATACCCAAAGTCCTTTGGGAGTACGGCGTTGACGAACCCAATGACCCCTCTTATGTTCGTACCGATATCAGTTGGTCCACCGATCCCGATGCATGGGAAACAGCACGTGCTGAGTTGGCCGATATTATCGATGGCAATAGCAGCTCCGTACCGACCTACCCCCTGGCGCATAACCAATGGCGCCAGATCAGCTTACCCTGCGATCCAGGTGCAAATAAAACCGTTTCCGATATCTTTGGCGATGACGAATTAGGTAACTACGGTTCAAGTTGGAGGATATGGGCATACAACGCTTCAAGCAATAAATATGAAGATATAGGCATTGATGGCTCTCTTGCACAAGGCATCGGCTATTGGATAATCCAAAATAGCGGCAGCCCCAAAACGCTAGACATGCCACTCAACTGCTCAGCAACGCCAATAACCCAACCGCAGGCTTGCTCTTCCAATCAGGGTTGCTACGAAATCAACTTAGTTACCAAAACAAACGCGATACAGTGGAACATGATCGGTTATCCGTTTACCGATGCCGAAAGCGTAGGCAATTCCCGAGTCGCTAGCAGTTTAAATGACTGCGTAAATGGCTGTACCCTAAATGTCGCTGAAAACAAGGGCATCGTCCATAACCAACTCTGGACCTATAACGGCACTCACTATACGACGCTAGAAACCGGCGACGAATTCAATCCGTGGACAGGATATTGGTTACCTACCCTGAATAACGAAAATGGAAAAAATACATCACTATTGCTACCAAAACCATAAGGAATGAGGATTTAATAACTTGCGGACTATAACGCAGATTTTTCTCTCCCAGTTAGAATCCGTAAGTAATTGAATCCTCATTCCTAAGTAATAAAACGTAGGGATTTTGACTAATTAGTAGGAATTATCGAATGCTGGAGTTGTTCAACTTTTACCAGGAAAAGCTGAACAACTCTAATATTTTAGACTTAGGAATGGGCATGAAATAACTTCCTGTTTTTCAATGGAAAACTTCAGCTATAATTCCATCATCCATTAGCCATCT
>JAUTBT010065648.1:0-14261 GCA_032361225.1 Lepetodrilus schrolli
TACCATTGTGATGTCATGCTGTAGATATTGCTTGATCCAAGTATTTGATTGTTCAACCATTGTGATGTCATCACTACCATTGTGCTGTGATGTCTTCACATCTTTATGATGTGCCATTTTTCTTCTTTAATTACTTTATAATGATATTTGATGATAAATAGAATTTCACCCTCGTGTCTTGGAATATCAAATATGTCAACACTCGTCGACTCACGACTCGTGTTGATATATTTGATATTCCAAGTCACTTGGGTGAGATTCTCTATTTATAGCGAGGGATGCAAGAATGGATGGATGGAATCGTGTTACAATCGGACAGAAAATTAATAACAAATCTAAGCAGATGCATTTCTATTCAATCGGTTGCCATAACCATCATATACCATTAGATATCTCCATGACTTTAGAATATGCTTTCGATTTAATATAGATATGCCTATTTTGCGATGCCCCGATTTAAATTTTGAAAATAGAAATGATTGGACTTGAATGATCATACTTCATCGTTTCAGTCAGTTCACATGTCTTTGATGTACAATATCATCGATATATTTGCGAATTATGTCAATGTGATTTAGTTGACCTCAAGTTAACATGTAAATGCTATCCTGTTAGCTGAAACTCATTATTTTAATTTATAAAAAGCTTTTCAACTCCGGTCACAATAGTAGTGTTGTTATTACGAGGTGTTAAACATGCATTTTTGAAAGCAACGTCGGAACGGCGACTTGGCAATGTGTGGCGGTGATTACGATTCTATGTATTTTTTTAACAGCAGACTTCATGTTTATAGATCGACGATTAAATCCTAATTCACCCAACGTTCCTTGATCAGTTATACACGTTTTCAACCAAAGGCAATCTCTTTTCACCACCAGACGAACTTAACCAGTAGGCAGTGGCGATGAAATGGCCCACATCTCACGAAACGGTCGTACAGTAGTCGTGTGTGCAAACCAGGGCGTACCCCATGCTTTTTACTAATACATGTACCAGAATGTGACGCCCAGCCCATACTACCGTTAAGATCCGGTCGTGAAACGACTGCCTACAGTACAAGCAGTACGACATGTTGAACCAGCATTGCAGGGGAGAAATATCATTCCTTTTGCGTGCAATTAATATGCTTGATCAGTTGAGATGGCTTATACAAAATCCTGTGATCATTCTCTCTACGGTGCACACAAATGAAGCAGCCAAGACTGGATATCACAAGATTGAAATATGAGCAGTGTATGTAACAACGTATGCGTGTGTGTGTGTGTGAGTGTGTGTGTGTGTGTGTGTAATTTGAATATGTTTCTTCGACGATTGGTGACGTCTCTTTGACCAATAAGGAAAGATGCTTATACACAGGTTTGAGATGATCATTTTACTACAGAAATGCATATAGACGACAACGTAACACAAATTATGAATGCGAACAATAAGTGATTACAGAAACAATTACGCTTACTGCCGAACATTGGGCGCCATTTCACGAAGATCTGACATCTACTAAGAGGTCACAGCGCTCTCCCATGCATTTATCTATCTCGCCGATAGCCACGACAGCGTTACGGCCACCTAGTGGACGAAAGAGCCCAGCGAAACGCTGCCCAGATGTAACTTTAAGCGTAACCTTTGCACAATGTCAGATTTCAGTTTCATTTTGTATTGTGATTCACAGACATTCAAGCTTAAATGTCACTCGGGAAAGTAAATTGGTTCTGGTAGTGTCACACCACATCGCGCTGTAAAGTCACACGTCACTCATTTCTTGGCGCGCGCCTCTGTTATTGGTTTGCGTCACTGAAGATAAACCAGGAAACGTTTCCGATACGTCTTCCCCTCACAATGCTTGTTACCAGGGAGGAAACCTTGTGGAAAGCTGCACCCCATGCATATCCGGGGGGCGAACACCAATTTCCACACAGTCGAGTGTGTTTCCCGCGTAAGTACAAGATCTGGAGGGGGAAGGGGGGGGGGGTCTTGTGGTTATCAGCAATATTCATGCACTATCCACCATCCAGGACTTACTGCCGCAACGTTATGAACAGGTAGCCTGCACAATAGAAGCCTGAGGGGGATGAGATAGGCATGCTACTAATGTTCATCGACATGACAGAAGATGTAGGACATGTGGCGAGCAATATAGAAAAAGTCAGAAGACTATGAAGTTATATAGGTCTATAACTATGGTCGGGTATGTGGCGAACATGTTGGGGGGGAAAAGCGGAAGTGAAAGAAGGTTTCTAATCAACTAGGGTCGGATTTATGGCGAGCATTTTAAAAGTCGTAGTTGAAGGGTAGTAGTCCTTGTATGTTTTAGGATGTCCTCGAGATGTTTGTGTTTGGAGAGCATGGGAAGCGGAAGTAGAGGGCAGTCCGGGTCGTCGTTTACTTCCGGCCGAACTGTAGAGACATGCGACTCATGCTACTACCGCGAGTCACGGTATCCTCGTCTGACTTGCAGTATGAGCGTAGCTCCCTGAAACTACACCGATGATAGCAACATTCACACGTGATCCCCTGTTCACCAAAGGAGGCGCTTCTTTTACTAAGGTACGATAGTGCATCCCTTTTCCCTAGAATAACTTCTTTGATTCTGTTAGTACTATCTGAAAACAAAGGAAAACAAACACATATTAATTATTTTATTATTATTTTTATTATCATTTTTTGAATTGGAATTTAGAGCCGTTTTCAAGATTCTTTCATTTATATCACGGCTTGTCAGTTTAGGGCAGGAGGAAACCAACAACATCCGCAGCGCATTTTTCTGTTTCATACCTGAAAAGATGATGGTTTATGTATAGTGAATTAATTGTTGTTAATTATGTTAGCTGAAAGACGTGAGGATCTATATTTAGTGGTGCATGACCTTACTGTCGATATTAATTGTTCTGCACCCCAGAACTGGATATAATGTCAGCCGTCACAATAAAAGGCTTGGATGGGCATGAATGGGCACGAATACACGAAAATAAAACAGTTTTGATCAGTTTGATGACATTTATCACGAACTTATAACGAATTAAATTTCAGTACATGCCGTGTCTTCGAACGTGACTTTCCTCTCCGTACAAATGACTTTGATCTTTTCTGTCCATTAAAAAAACGGCAGTATTGTATGATGATGCACTGGTCTGGAGAAGTATTGCTATCACGGATACGGGACGCCTATTTGCCCAAGTTAACCAAACTGACTTCTACTTGTATTTATATACTTGAAATTCCCAGTATAGGCACTATTTTGAGGTGATGGACAAGAGCTGGTTGTTTATCATTAAAATTAGTGGCGAATATCTTCAGTGATGGTTAAAACCTTGGTCGCATATTACATTGATCGTGGTTGGTAAGCACTCAAGCTCTGTTCAAATATAACTACAGAAGGAGCTCCGACTATGCTCTCAGTGAACTGGTTCCACAGTGAGATGGCTCGTCGTGTGAAGACATACTTGAAAGCATTGACGTTTGCTTTTCTACCATAGCCGCGATATTTCACCATGGAAATCGGTGCTATATGCGTCTTGTAGAAAATTGCAGACATCAAAGGACTAGTAATGAGATTATTAGATGATTATATATCAGATCATATCGTTTCTAAGTGTTCAAATAGAATAAGAGTCTTGGATACTGATGACCAGATAGATATAAGGCATCCGTTATGCATTGATTCCCTAGCAACATGACTTTATTTCATAGCAACATGACATTTCCTCCTAGTAACATGACGTTATTTTTCTAATAACATTCCTATTAACATGACATTATTTTCTAGTAGCATGACGTTTTTTTCTGGCAATTTAACATGATACAAATACATGTAGGTGTATGGCATACTGTAAAGCGTTATATAAATGAAGTATTATTATTATTATTATTATTACTATTCTTATGATAATAATAATATTATTAGTATTATTATTAGTAGTAGTACTAGTACTATTACTAGAAGTAGCAGCATGCACAGACACGCACATTTTAACTAACCTTCATCACTACGTTTCCGAAACCACTTTTCTCTATATCCTCCAAATCGTTGACACACCAGTTGCAATATGTCGGGCAGTCTTGACCCACAGAGTCCTCTGGGTCCTTCGCGCTTTGTCTCCAGACTACACGTGTGTTCCCAGTGCCCTGACACCCACCCCACGTGTAGACAGAGCACCCCGAGGAACACTAGGGGGCCTGTTTTTAGGCCTTCCATTCCAACTGGGTCTGACAAAGCGGACAAAGGCACCTGGAACATCAAGAACACCGTGTATGTTACAGAGAGAGAGGACGAAGGCCAATAGAGAAAGGATAATACTAAAATATGTAGTGGATAAAAGATCATGATCATGATACAGCCATTAGACTAGCTAGCCGGAGAAAGGATTACATTAAGATCTACATGGCGGACAAATGAACAGAGAGCTGATAGTTAGTAGACTAGCTAGCCGGAGAAAGGATTACATTAAAATCTACATGGCGGACAAATGAACAGAGAGCTGATAGTCAGTAGACTAGCTAGCCGGAGAAAGGATTACATTAAGATCTACATGGCGGACAAACGAACAGAGAGCTGATAGTCAGTAGACTAGCTAGCCCGAGAAAGGATTACATTAAAATCTACATGGCGGACAAACGAACAGAGAGATGATAGTCAGTAGACTAGCTATCCCGAGAAAGGATTACATTAAAATCTGTAGAACGAACAAGGCACCTAGAACATTAAGAACACATTGTATAGTAAAGAGAGCTGATAAAGCCAGTAGACTAGCCGGGGAAACAGTAATATCGAACTCTGCAGCGCGGACACGACACCTAGACACAGCTTCTGTACAATCTACACATTATTCTGAAGCTCTTGTATCCACTAAGAGGCCATAGCGCCCTAGGTAGATGCTTGGGAACTCTTGTACGGAAACGCAATACTCCATAATAACCTTTACTGAACAAGGGCGTGGTCTATGGCGAAGTTGAAGCTATTATTTAGAGCTACGCAGTTTCGTTGAGAACAGCCAAGAGCGCTACGGCCAATTTGTGGATACGACAGTTTCTAGAAAGTGTGCACTGAAATACAAGAACACATAGAGTGGAGATACACATCTGATGAAGCTAGTACACTAGCAAGAGAATATAAAAATCGTGTGGAGCGTACAAAACACACGGAACGTTAAGATACACTGATAAAATGGCTTCGTAGAAAGTAGCTGCCGAAAATGGATAATGTCAAAATAGAGCAACACGGACTATATCATCGAGACCAGACCCCGATATTACGAAACATTTTTGAGTACGAACTCATGCTCAACTCAAAGTTTTGTTCACACATCCCCATATAATATTTGAGCTTGAGCATGAAATCGTGCTCAAAAGGTTTCATAATTTCGTGGCCAGGTAAACGATGAAAGTTTAAATCTAAGGAATCTGGAACTGCGGCCATTGCAGAACGGTGTCGGTAACAAATACATAAGTGAACTATTTTAATAAATGGCATAGGACTCCTGTTGATAAATACACCTCGAGCGAGGCACGTTTCTAAACATATCTTTGAATTTTCCTTTTGAGGACGTTTCGCTGTCATTACATGAGTATCAAAGCAGATGAAACATATTTTGTTTTAACGTTATGCCTATACCCTCTGGCATTGCATATGCACACCATTACATTTATCTCGAGATTCCTCTAGCCTTCCCTGCTGACCATAAGAAACTTGATATATGCGTACGGTCTGCAGGGAAGGATAGAAGAATCTCGAGATAAATGTAATGGTGTGCATATGCAATGCCAGAGGGTATAGGCATAACGTAGAAGAATCTCGAGCTACATTACACTTTGCTCAAAAGACAAACCTTTGAAACAAATAAGATCTAATAGTCTTTGGCGTTGAATACGTATATCATTAACACTTTGCCACAAAAAGAAGAAGACCTTTAAAAGAAATAATACCTGATATTAATTCTCGCCCTTCCCGCACAATGAGAACTCTGTTATCGTGAGGTTAAGTGCGTTACATCTGTCACATATAACTTCCCGTCGGATCCTCTATTATCCCTGGCTGAGTCTATGGGGTGTCGGTGAACATGTGAGGATCAGAAAGCTCGCTGAGACGGAAAGTGATGACTACGCCCCCAGCAGTAAGGAAGCAATGTCACGGTAACAAGACACGCAGCTTAAGAGCCCGGCTGTAAAGGTAACAGCACGCAATATATCCTTAATTAGAAAAGCCATTTGATGTCTTATACCAAACACATTATATTGATGCCGGCATTAATGTCCATCGATGTTCAACGTAATTTTTTTTATATTCGCTCTTTTCCTAGTAATTACTATTGTCTTCATTTAGAACTTAAGACGCTTCTATTTTTAAGCTAAATCGACCAGACAATTAATATTATCGTATTTCTATAGATTGGCACTTTTCTCGTGTTTAGCGGTTAAAGCACCCGTGCCATAATGTTCTGTTAATTACACCAATGAATGATATTAATTATTCCACGCCTTGCCCTGTAGTATTGGCAAACGGTTATCATACACGCGAGTGTCTGTACACTAATAGCTATATAGTTAGAAGCCATGATTCTCTCTTGTATGGGTTTGGAGGACAACTCTAATCAGGTTAATTTGTCCCACAGGCGGATCTGGCGAACATTGGGGTCATCGTTGGATTTAATGCACTGCCATAGCAATAGACGTGTTCACCTAAATGGACAAGGTTCAGATGGAAGGAACACGTCAGAGTGCGGTGGTCAATTGCCCATTTATCTGTTAAATCATTATTCTAATAGATATACTATTTAAAACAATGACTATGACTTTGAGAGTGCATATTGAGTAAATGCTAGTATCAATCTTATTATTGTTATCATAATTATTATCATTTAAAAATATAATTATTAATACATTTTAGTAGTATTAGTAGTAGGAATTATTAGTAGTAATAGTCGTTGTGGCGGTTTGGTGTTAGTAGTAGTAGTAGTAGTAGTAGTAGTAGTGGTAGTAGTAGTAATGGTAGTAGTAAGTAGCAGAAATAACTACCACTACAACTACTACTACTACTACTGTGGCGGGTGGTAGCGTAGTGGTAGAACGTTGTACTTAGGAGCCAAAGGTTCCAGGTTGAAATCCGGCATTAATGTTCGCGAAAGTTACTGCAACAATCAGCGCTACGGATGTTGCGGGTTTCCTCCTGCCCTAAACTGACAAGCCGTGAAATAAATGAAAGAACCTTGAAAGTGGCTTTAAACACCAATTAAAGAAACAACAAAGAAAAACTTAGTTTTTGGTAACTAATGGTATTACTCTTATTAGCGAATGAAATGTTAACGTCTAAGAGCAACTCGTTAAATTCGTTAAAGTTTTCGTTAATCGCATTAATACGTCTAATACATATCGTTTGGGAAATGCTTTGATGTCATAAATAGATATAAACAATAGCTGGCCGTGAAATAATGGATGCACAGCACCGTCTATCAACATCGAACTGTCCAGATAAATGTCCAAGCCTAGGCTCCAAGGTTACGAACCCTATTAAACTCAGCTTTCGTGAATTCTCAACTCATCCTGCATTGGAATTTGAGCGCAAAACGTGAATTGAGCTTGGAATCATACTCAGAAATTTAATGTGTCGTAACTTAGAGGCTGTTTCGCCAGTATTTATCGCATACCATGATGGTACGAACATGGACATTCGAGATAAATAGTAACTGAACTTAGACGAAGCAGAAGTATCCCCACTACCAAATCGTCTCCGCAAGACGGCGTAAAATGCATGTTTTCCCAAATGAACCCAAGAACAACATTACTGCAGAAATTAAATACAATTCATTAAACCAGAGAGATGAATCGCCCACGAATTAATGAAAGAAAACAAATCCAGTGTGACACAGCAACGTCTTAATAACCGGCACGAACGTCGCCAGGTAATAACGGAAGTAAATTCATTAACGACAACTTTAAAAACCTGTCATGAATGTACGACTTTTGAATCTCTGAGCGTGGAAAGTTCCACATCCTTAATAGCACAACATACGGGTACTTTATCTGTTGAAACATGTTTGCTGTATTTGTAAAAGACAAAAGATTCAATATCCAACTTTTAGAAGAAGGGAAGTCAGTAAACATATTTGTCCATTATCAGAAATATCGATATATGTGTGTTTTTCTTCTTAATTAATAATCATATAGATCTTTAAGAGTGACATCCAATAATAAATCAACTAACAGAACAATGAAAGTCCGTACACTTTTCTTTGTCATATGCAAACATTTCCATATTTGCTATTTTTTTCTTCATAATAATGTAGACTTTACAAGTGTCGTCCAATAAGTTAAAATCAATTGAACGAAGAATGAAAGCCCAAACAAGTCTGCACTTTCAAAGACGAATATTGATATCTGATATTTTTTCTTTGTAATCATAGATTGTAAGATTGCAACATGCATCAGGATAGATAGACATAAAGCTACAACATTAATATTTCATTAACCTGAGTTAACATCAATAGATGGCCAATGATTGAACTTCTAACAGGGTAATTTGACCGAGTTATTCAAAGAAGTCGACATCAAATCTTACATCTGACAGATTGACAATCAGGTTGAATTGAATTGACAGATAATGCGCTGTACCAGGTGAAATACTTTCTTGTCAATGCTAACGACGGATGAACAACATCATTTGTACGATAAACGTATGAGAAATAATTATGGTTTTTGGCGACAGCTTTCCAACGATGTCAGAAATGGTGTCATTGACATCCATATCAATTGCCCTGTCTTGTACAAAACCGTCCATTTCATATGACGCATGACATTACTATTACTTCTTTTCGTATACAGTTCCACCGTTTCACATGGACACTTCCGGTTACACACAGCACTATTATTTCACGTTTCACGTGACAATTTCGTGTTATAGTACTACAGATTCAACAGAACACTTCCTGTCAAATAGACTACTGCTTGTGGCTATATTTCTTGCAATATACAGTCATACCGCTTCACATGGACAGTTCCGGTTGCATACAATGTTATCACACCAGGTGAGCATTTCCCGTCACATTACTACGACTTCCTCTGGCTACATCATGGTAAACGCGAGCGGGTGGTAGTCCAGTGGTAAAAGCATCCGGCATCGTAACCAAATGTACCGAGTTCGAACCCGCCCCGAGCGCTCAGCATCAACGTTCACGGAAGTTACCTTTCCTACATGATCATGATTAGATGCGCTCTCACTACTGTGTCAGCGCAGTGTTATAGTCCTTGGTCCGCCGGTGTCAACCGGTGCTCGCAGTTTTTTCTGCAACTCTCAGTGCCACTAGTGTTGCATGTTTCCTCCTATCGTAAACTGCCAAGCCGTACGCGATAAGAGCAAACCCATAATTAAACAAACTGAAACAAACAAAGACAAATAAAAACAAACCAAAGACATCCCAGTAAACTAGTACACTTTCTAAAACGTATTCGGTTTCTCTTACTACCCTTTCCCTTGGTACAGTTTAGACAAACTACCATACTACCAGTAATAGTACTTTCTGTTACATACACTACTAGCCATTGCCTCTATAGCTATGTTCCTGTTGCATACCATACTTCTACGTCCATTAGTTACTTACTGATATTTTCACTACTTCCACTTCCGTGGCTAAGTCATATTTAATGCATTACTTCCCTTTCTTTTGGATACTTCCGGTTACATAAAAATAAGAATGTGAACATTTATATTGCGTCAAATCCCCGCTCGAAAGCAAGTTCATAGCGCTACATTATTACCTCAGTCAATGGATCTGTGTACACTCAATTTCCTTCTCAACTCCCTGGGGAGTATACAACCCAAGCTGCCGTTTAAGGCGCTACAAGGTTATCATTCTCTGCTGGGTGAACAGAGGCATTATCGAACTAAGCCACTTGCCTAAGGTGACATCACACATTTTTCAGCCTGTGGTTTACTTTTTGATATCACTTCATGTAGCTACGTCCTGTTGCTAAACAATACTATGATTTATAGTGGCTAGTTCCTGTTACATACAGTACTACCAATTCCCAATGGATATTCCTGTTACATACAGTAATGCCATTCAATAGCTGCTTTCTGTTACATACAATACTATCACGTGTAGGTACTTGTTGATATGCATGTACAGTACCACTTCTAGTTGTTACATACAGTATTATCTCTTTCCATTGGTTACTTCATATTACTTCCCTTTCTCTTGGATATTCCCTGTTACATACAGTCCTACCACTTCCATCGGCTACTTCCTGTTACATACATTTCTATCATTTCATCTGGAACCCTTTCAAATACACTGACAAACGTCAATAATCACACTGGTCAGCTCGAAAGTAAGCAATATCTAAGACTATGTGATGCATGGATTTTGTGTGTTTGTCCTGCCATTTCTAAGCTGGTACCAAGTCTCTCAGCTACGTATAATGTACCGCAGTGTGCCTAATCGTCAAATACATCAAGTGGGCACATAAAATACCACACCATTCCGCCCCACCCACGCATTCCGAGTGCAAACAGCTTGGGAAAGGATCGATAGTATTGCCCATACTTGATCCTTTATCTTGTCTGGAAATATACGAAAGCGTCAGCTGGACCGAGGGTACATGTCATTAGTAATCCATAACGACATGCCCTGTAACACTTGGCACTATTTATGCCAAGTTTAATAGTAGAATAAACTATCCCGGATCAATGTACAGATACGATTGGTTGAGAAGTTAAGCACAACGGAGGAGGTTTGTTCCATGCAAAAAAGAGTTTTGCAAACAGAAAGAGTTATAAATTCAGCTTGTACGTGCGCGTATGAAACAATGAATATAATTTAACGTTTATCCAACATTAATATACTTGATACATTGGATAATACTGGCATTCGGTATTATTCACTATTATTTCAATGTTAAAAATTCAGATGCACGTGAACTAACATCTAATGGAATATGAATCTAGGCCCCAAACCACAGAACTACTGTAGTGCTACGAGGGCATTTATAGGGATTGACTATGAATGTAGAGGGAAGCGCTACGATTGTTCTGTGGAACAGGGCCATGGCTATAGGAATGAATAACAATGTATCTGATTTTCGATAAATACATCCGGGAACTTGCTGAATAATAGAGTTCGTCTGACTCTGCATACCCGATATTGACTAATTACTGAAATCGATGTCCAATTGTTGACGGGTTTTACATTAAGATGACAGCAAGACGCAATGAAGAAACATGTCCACCAACTCACGTCGGCGTCAAAGTTTACAGCAGGCGGGTCGATACTAGATATACAGAGCGTCCAGAGATCTCCATATTTCCACCATATTCCCACCATATTCCTGATAATTGTCTTGAGGATAAATCGAACGACCACATCACCATCTCGATACAAAGAATACACACTAAATGTGAATCTACATGTAATCTAACAGTAAAACTACAATTCCGTGGAATGGGTGGTGTTGTTACTATGTATATTGTGTTGAATACGTGGGAGGGGCTATTTGCATTCTGATGTAGAGCCCGCAACTGAAAACAGTTGCAGAAGTTTCTGATTTCTGATTTCTGATCCGCATTATGTTATTTAATGTATTTTCCTGGAATTAGTATCTGATAGTACGTCACGGAACCTTATTTAGCCTTTACACGCAGATTTCATGCGAAGTCAAGGCTTCCGCCATCTTTGCCAAGGACTAAGCGAATATGAAAATCAAACTCCATGTATCAAAATATCTGAGGACGATATAGGTGTCTGTACATATACTGTACTGCTTTTCATACCTGCATGTAGTTTACATCTTAGACATGCTCATTACGTTGGTTGTTATTGAACCCCGGAAAAAGTTTCCAAATAAATACTGTTGAGATGCTAGTTCTCATCCTACGAGTAGTAAAGGGCATCCTACGAGTAGTAAAGGGCATCCTACGAGGGCATCCTACGAGTAGTAAAGGGCATCCTACGAGTAGTAAAGGGCATCCTACGAGTAGTAAAGGGCACTGCACTTCAGCAGAAATGGCCCGCAATGCCAATATGTTAGCCATTGGATTCATCAATTCCAATTAATGAAAGTAAAACAAGAACAGATTATATTGATAGATGGCTTACGAAAAGAAAACATCCCCGTAATAACGTAAATATACCATTCACCTCGTCCGTTTACAACTACACATGAGTGGTCTGTGTGTAAAGATACCGTGACCAATGACGGAGCATGGGGTAACAAGTAACTGACAGAATCTGATTGGAACTAAACAAATTGATATGGCCATACCAAGGTCGTCTTGAATACACTCATCGACCTGATGCTTCTTTACACGGCAAATACATTTTGACTAAGGTTTGCAGATGTATATTTAATAGGGGCGAACAGATCACGGAATACCATTTTGATGTGAACAAACGAACCATGTTTAATAAATCCACAGTAAGCATTCTATTCTAGGAACTCATTAGTAATCATAGGGAATTTCCCCCATCAAATCCCTATTCAACAAAAAGGTAATCAACACAGCTGGTTAATTAATGGAATTGATGAATCAGTAAGATGTCATTGGTATCTTAGTAAATACTGTCGTCCAATAGTGGTTAACAAAACTAGATAACATATGGTTTAAAAGATCATAGATCCAGCTAACTATTTAACTGTAAAGTTGTAGAGTTACTGTTAGTGCCTGAATGGACAGACACACACATCTCAAACCACTAATAAATAGTACATCCAATGTCATACCAAATGTTAACAAGGTAGTGTGGTATAACTTGCCATTTTACGGATGGCGAGTGGTGTTTCCACCATTGAATGAAGAACTCTGAAGACATGCCTGATTGTGTTGTCCCGCACGAATACAGCTCTGGTTTCATCTGTTAACCTTCGACCTTCTAAAGACCACCTTATACGCCCCAAGGAGGCATTGATTTTTATCCAACTGGGAATTTAAGTGTTAAACCCCACTGCATTGCGATTGCCAGATTCAATTTGTCACGAGAATAGAACCGTGCCGTACCCTTTACATTTGACCTGCTAGACTTTCCACATACAATCTTGGGAAATCAAGCATTCTAAAGCGCTAGATGTTCTTGGTCAATTCTCTCGTTAACCAGATGCCTTTAGGTCCAATAACTTTGAGTTATACTTGGAGACACACCTGGAAATACCAGGTGACACGCGATATGGAACAAGAGTGAGATAAATACCTTTCAAGGATGACTGAATTGAAATTAGAAAGCAAAGTAGAAGACTTGAAAGAAACAACATCGAGAAGACTTGACGACGCTGATAGATGAATCCTAGAACTAATAATGTCTCGGAGAGGTGCTTTGTAATTCAAAAGCAAAGCACTGACAACTTAAAACACGTTAACATACAACACCAAAATACAAAACAAAAAAAGAGTAAATATACGAACAGTGATAGTACAAAGTAACCGTCATCATAATACGTTGGTAATAAGTACTGCTATGTATGACACATCCGATTGCCTCCGGTATGATGAGGCTGAATTAGTATTAGGAATTCAAGGCAAAACATGCTAATCTACCGATGACATGCTCACGGTTGATTAATGTTTACAGAGTAAACCGACATTATTGTTAACAGCATTACTATTAAAGGGGGCAATGGCTAAATTCACTACTAATACTGTGATCAGCTACCTCCGATGTAACGCTACAATTTCTCCACAAAGCATCTACCAGTACATATGTCTGTACTTAAACCACGGAAAGTGCTACACATAATAAATCAATGAATAACTAATACTATATCCATATGTCCTTTACACTCATATTCCGGTGACTCCCCGTGAGCTTAAGAGCACATGGGATCAACATTATTACCTACAATCAGACTCCTGTCCTCGTCTTTGATGTTCACCAGTTGGCGAATAATTGAATTACTTTGGCCATCATCGTATTATGTGATGGCAGCAATAGGTGAGTAGCATATATGGAATTGGTCTTGTAGCCCACTTTCCTGAGACTGTAATAGTGTCTGACGGGTCACTGTGGGATGGTTAGGAAGTAAGTATTACGTGTCTGTCACGCGCCGTAAGAAGCATGGTTGTGGAGAGTGTTGGCTGACATGACACACCGAGGGATGATTTGGAAGACAACAACCTTTACAAGTTAGTTAGGGAGAAAGTAGTAGTGTCTGATACGTGTCATCAAACGCTGTTTGAGTTGGGAAGACTGACCCACTGAGTGATGGTTTAAGGGAGAGAGAGAGAGAGAGAGAGAGAGAGAGAGAGAGAGAGAGAGAGAGAGAGAGAGAGAGAGAGAGAGAGAGAG
>JAUTBT010065659.1:0-14260 GCA_032361225.1 Lepetodrilus schrolli
ATTATTAAATTAAATACCACAAACAACAAAAAACGCACTCTTTCTCTTGTACACCACCTATACTGCGCATGTCCGGACGTTCGTTTTCTCCTGTACCATCTATACTCCGCATGCCAGGAAGTTAGTTGGCCGTATACTTAGGCAGCGGTACATTGTAGGAAGAGTCAGCTAGAAAACTGATGTAGGAAGTATAGTAGTCCGGATTTGTGCAGTCTGCGTTTTCAGAATTGATCATGCCCACTGTGATTATCTCCCCTGTGTCTGCGGAGTTACATACGAGAAGACCACCGGCGTCCGCCTGAAAAATATAAAACCCACCCAGGATCCCTACATTATATAAAACGAAAGGTGAATGTGGATGTATAAAGTGAATACGGATTTTTCTTTAAACAAGTCTCGAATTGTCCCCAAAAGCTACAACATAACACTTAAACAGATATATTTGTTTTCGCCAGGCTTTCAATGTAACGCGATTGCGCGATTTATGAAGTAAGTGCACAAATCCGCGTTTAACATAGTTACTATGCATAGTAAATGACCCCGCACGTGGCGGGTGGTAGCGCAGTGGTAGAACGTTTGGACCGGGTTCAAATCCTACCCGCCATCAATCTTCAAGTTACCTTTCTGAAGTAGATCTAATATTAATAGGATGCGCTGTCTGTAAAGTGGCAATGCAGTTATCATCCTTGGTCTGTCAGTACCATCCTGTGTTCGCAAGTTTACTGCAACATTCAGCGCTACGGATGTTGCGTGTTTTCTCCTGCCATAAACTGACAAGCCTTGATATAAGTGAAATAATCTTGAAAATGGACCTAAACCCCAATTCAACAACTACTGCTATGTATAGTAACTGACCCCGCACGTGGCAATGCTTCCTGTAGAACACAGCTCATCATTAGGCACACCTCCTCTACACGTGGAGTCCAGAATCACCGGCCCTTCTTGCATAACGATATTGGGGACTGCAAATACACGTGCATCATTATCATAAACTGTAGGAATGGGAACTAGTACGTCAATGTTAACACCAAAATACAAAATAATTATTTTCTTTTTACCCTATTAAACAGAATTGATTTCTTATTGCAAGAGTGTGGTATCGTTCAACTCTGTGTATACCTTTCTAGTAGTGAGGGGGGGGGGGGGGGGGAAAGAAACCACGTGTTAAATACATGGATGTAACGTGTTTACTATATTTAAAGTATTAACATAGGCAAGGAAACCATTTACAATATTTAAATGGGGTTGGAAAGAAACAGTTAGATGGTATGCGTTGGCACTACCGGGGCAATATAAATTGTTAAAATAGAATAATTTTAGGTAAGTTGGTAACAAAAACTGGTAAAAAGATACTGACGGGATTCCAGGCGTTGGTATATGGATAAGGAAAATATGGAGATGATAAGGATATGGGAGGTCTGTTGGGTCAAAATAGAAGGACTTCTCGGTTTCAGAGATAGGATTGCTGGACAAATAGGGTTGTTGGTCAGAAGAGGGTTACGGCTATTGGTTTTAGAATGATCACGATGTCGGAAGGGTGAGATATATACTATGGGGAGAACCGCAACTTTGCGCGTTCCACTGGAGGCCAATGTGAGCACGACGCGTCCTAAACGTGCTCCAGAGTCGTGCCATTTGCGTACTTTGTTAGTTCTCGGATTACCACTCTGAAACTTAAAGGATAAATTGAAACCTGCTTTGGACGTAATATTAAGAAATTGCAACGTTAGTACGTCTGACGTTGTGTAATTCTTGGACAAAGGATACCTGTGGGCAGACGTGTGTTCTTAGAGTTTAATAAACACATAAACAAGAAACAGTGTTGTCTATCATCTCTAAGAAGCAAGGGACCATGAAGACGAAGGAGACTCACTATCTACTCACGAGCGCGAAGATCTCCGTACCGTAGTTAAATAGCGTACCTCAAACAGCCAAAGCGAGTAGATTAGATTGAAAAAGACTCAACCCAGGCATTCAGGACTATTGCCTCCTGCGGTAGTATGAACACTTGTGATACACTTGTTAGCAGACTTGGGCATAACGGCGCACCTCGATGGTTATAATCACTTCATTGTCAATATGATTCAATAACACGTCTATTTCACGTTGCGTTGACTTACTTATCGGACATGATATAGTTACTATACTATAGTTACTATACATTTTATCGACATTACTAATATTACTAGGAATAACTTATTTCATTATTTTCTTTTAAAATGAACGTAACTTTTCCAGCCTTAAGTTTTCACCTACAATTAGAAAGCACTCACCGGCTGCTGTCATTCCTAAACTGACGGCTTTGCACGTGGAGTTGTCTATTTCCATATCCGCCGTCGGTATGCATGCTGGGAGACTGCAAGGTGACTCATAAGTCACTGGGTTTGGTAACGTCACGCTGAATAGATCTGTGGAAAGACGAGACCACGTCATTAGCTATATATCCAAACACACCATTCGGTAGTACTAAACGAGCGTTCTTGAGCCATTAATCGATATTAGGTAGGGTCTATTCCCCGGAACCGGACCCGGTAATTCGGTCTATTCCTGGGACCCGGCAATCTGGCGCACGTGGTTAGGGTTATGGTTAGGGTTTAGGGTTAGGAAAAGAGTTACGTGAGCCAATCAGAATGCCGGGAATTTGGTCCAGGTCAGGTGAATAGACACTCTGAACATCCTGGAGTCACATCCTCCTGATACATAATCTCTCTGACATGAATGCTAGCATTCGGATCAACCAAGACATCCACAGATATGCGCTCAGACCTATAATAGGAAGGTTGACATGGCGCAAACGGACGAATGATACACATGGGTTCGGTGATAGAATAGTAAAAAAAAAATTAAACAATAAATAATACGTTAACAAAATATTATAGATATTCTAGATCTAAAAAGAAAAGAAAGAAGAAAGTAATTTATGTAAAAAAGAAAAAGAAAAAATAACAAAAAGAAAAAATAATATAAAGGAGACATGCTACCAGTCTAGGCCAGCCTATAAAGAGGGAGGACACTTGATGGTCCCTCAACACGCGACTGAAATTTTAAAAGTGCATATCTTAAATTACATAAATTACTTTCTTCTTTTTGTTTTAGTAAAACATTTCAGTAAACTATATATCTGCGGGTTTTCCCGTTGTCTAACAATCAGGAAGTGGGTGGAATATAATTAATATAAATTACACTATTTCCCGTAGGCGATTGATAATAATCTAATTATATTATGTTTCTATTTACATATAACTATTTAGAAGTTATTTCCTAACTGTAATTTATCACTCTCAAATGATAAAATGTCATTGTTTACTAAAGAGTGTAAAATGGCCCTCCGCGCATTCTTATGAGTGGTGTGGCTGACGACGACTAATCACCATTATCCCGGATCTGGGCACGATTACTGCACCTGCGAGTGCCGAGAGTATTACTGGAGCAAAGTGGAAGTAGTCCCGAGGTGAGCCGATTGCTTATCATTCGGCCCTCCTCGGGCTACTTCCGAAGCGTCAGATAGTCCATCGGACATGAATAAGGCCCCGTAATACGGACAGGTCTTCCGTCCGGAAGCTCCGGCGAAAGATTGCTATCAATGCACGGGACTATAGTTATGTAATTGTTAGTAACAAGCGAAAAGCGAAAACATTGAAATACATATATAGACATTTGTATTATATTCTACATATTCGTGAACTATTAGCATCGTTTTGATTGAAAAAGAACATCTACAACTATATTTGAATAATATTGCACCAAATTGTGGTAGTCCTGAATTCGATCACCATAGAATCATTTCAAGAGCATGTGACAAGTTAAACTCATAAAACTTATAAATATACACATAGACCTTAGGATATTAAATTTGTTACATCTTCTCTAAAATTAATATTGTTTTTAACTTAAGTCTTTTGCACAATTAATTAAAAAAAAGTTTATAATATAGTTTATAATAATATTATTTTATGTAGAGGGGCGACGTTAGAAAAACAGAACAGGGGTGTAAGACGGCCGACTGTGTATTATATGGGCATTATATGTGACGTCATGAAGATAGTCCACGATGGAAACCTAGCATTCATGTCAGAGAGATTATGTGCCAAGGGGAAGTGACTCGAGGATGTTCAGAGTAATTGATTATGGGACATCATTCCATTCGGCCCTCCTCGGGCTACATCCGAAGCGTTATTTTTATAGCATTATACTATATTACACGTGCTTTCACCTTTGACACACGCATGCGTATTCTACGGGTATTTGAAACTCCGAGATGGCTTATAGTATTACCCTCACCAGTGCCAATTGGCTTAAATTGTGTAAGACGTGGAATTATCACTTCCTGTTGCGACGGGAGTTCATTTGCTTCAAGCATCTTGTGTTCTCCCACCACGACCCGTATGTCGCCAATACCCACCATCCTGCAAAACAAACACACATGTCGACATAATAACATTTCAATAAACGCTACAGTCATTGTTCCAATAATGAATAGTTCACATGGCCTTCAGCGAGTATATGTTTGCACATAATATATGGCAAAATTAGGAATATTTTTAGAAACAAAATGTAAAAAACAGTGTAAATAATGTCCACATTTAATTATATATATATTACGGGTCGTGGTGGGAGAACACAACATGCTTGAAGTGATAATTCCACATATATATATATACATACATGTCATTATATATATTAATAAGTAATATACTAATATTGCCATGTCATTATATAAATTAGTTAATATTGCCATTAATAGCGGCTCTAAACAATACATAAAACAATTTACAAATACAAGTTGATATGATAATAGAAAAATAATAACGATGTCTTTTTGAAATAAGCCTTTCACCCCTTATTAGGTTTCATCAGCTCGCAAATATATTTTAAAGGCCTATTTCAAAAATACATCGTTATTCTTCTCTCTCTCTCTCTCTCTCGCTCTCTCTCTCTCTCTCTCTCTCTCTCTCTCTCTCCCCCTCTCTCTCTCTCTCTTAATATTTCTCAGTATTAATGTGTTTGTATTACTTGATCTATTTCTGACCTCTTGAATATTTAGATGTACCTGACAAGATCTCAAATGTACTCACGCAATGACTCCACAATTCGCAGATGCTAACACGGTATTGGCATCAATAAGAATTCCCGGGCAAATAGGAAGAGATCCAAAGAAGAATTGAACTAATCCAGGTGTCGAGCACGGAGTGGTTTCGGTAGTGCCAATAATTCGCTTCCGGACGCCCGACTCCATCAATTCGGTATACAAACATCCTTAGAACAATGAATATATGAAGTAACTGTATGGTAATGTTACAGTAAAAGTCTGAAAACAATTGCTACTAGTGAAGATAATAGACTAGTGAAGATAATAGAGAGGTTTCGTGACCGTACCATTACTTTTACCATTACCTTCACCTATTGTAAATCATAGTCCATGTCAAAGACGTTTCGTGGCAATTTTTATTGATAATAGGCAAAATATAATTATATTTCGTGGCTCAAATTACCTATATATATTTTTAAATATTGGGTGCATGAAGGAACACATTTAAACTCACGATCAATGTTGGGATATATCAGTTTATGAAATAAATTGGTATACTTGGACAATAGTTTAAATTATAACTATCGGTGATTGGCGATAGTGAAAATTATGTAATATAAAATTTCACTCATTAAAGGATAAATTACGTACTTCTAGTGATTTTAGTTGTGGTAGTGGGTGAAGTTGTTACCGATGTCGTGGCTGAAGTTATTGGTGAAGTTGTTGATGAAGTGGTTGACGGAGTTGTTGGCGATGTCGTTGGTGAAGTTGTTGGTGAAGTTGTTGGCGAAGTTGTTGCTGAAGTAGTTGGAGAAGTTGTCGGCGATGTGGTTGCTGAAGTTGTTGGTGAAGTTGTTGGAGAAGTTGTTGGTGAAGTTGTTGGTGGAGCGGTTGGCGAGGTTGTTGGTGAAGTGGTTGGTGAAGTGGTAGGCGAAGTTGTTGGCGATATCGTTGGTGACGTGGTTGGTGACGTGGTTGGTGAAGTTGTTGGTGAAGTGGATGGTGACGTGGTTGGTGAAGTGGTTGGTGAAGTGGTTGGGGAAGTTGTTGGTGAAGTTGTTGGCGAAGTTGTTGGTGAAGTTGTTGGTTCAGTGGTTGGCGAGGTTGTTGGTGAAGTTGTTGGTGAAGTGGTTGGTGACGTCGTTGGTGAAGTTGTTGGTGAAGTTGTAGGTGAAGTGGTTGGTGAAGTGGTTGGCGAAGTTGTTGGTGAAGTTGTTGGTGAAGTTGTTGGTGAAGTTGTTGGTGAAGTTGTTGGTTCAGTGGTTGGTGAAGTTGTCGCAGAGGTTGTTGCAGGAGTACTGGGTGATGTCTCTTGTGGATTAATTATAATAGGATCGCAGGCTGGCATAGTCAAGGAAGGGAAATATTTAATAACTGAAATAAATGGTAATTCTCACAATTATGATGTATGGAACAGTACATATAATATACTCATGCTATAAATGGCTGTCACCCCTAAATTTACTATGTCATGTTTTAGTGACTAGACATACGACAATTTTCTTCAGATTATATCTATTTCGTAAATAAATTAAGTGTTTTTGTGACATTACAAACCATGCTATCGGTACAGCATTGGTATTATTCAATATACGTGGTGGATATCTACTTTGTAACAACTTTTTGATAATGAACTGTGTTGATTTTGTCTTTTTGTGTTTCTGGAAGCTGATTGGTTAAAACCAGGACTACTTACACCTTAGTTCCCACGCGCAAAAGCTTCAACGAGTCGATGTATTTTACGCTAAATTATTGTGTAATGTAGTATTTAGGTACGCTTTAATCGATTATCATTCCGAGATATAATTCATATTAATGCAAAACATATGTTACAATCTAATTTGCAAAACATTTACTGCTAAATTCAATCTGGTTTTCCTTACAATAAATGCATCATAATGCACGTATACAATCGTCCCATATTACGTCTGTTGCATTCTGTAACCTGTAACCTGACAAAATATTGCCGTGAAATCAACGACAGTGAAAGTTGACGCAGATATAATTGCACATGTGACAAAGATAATCAAGCCTCTCTATATAGATACAATCTGTTCGTTGTGAAAACTAGCTTTAGTTACTAGGTGAAATCAAGTTCAAGGACCCAATGCACGTACTCTCTTCTGGTTGGTTAAAAATAAATAGTAAATAGTCTTGCGGTAAAATCAAAGCATTGTTGTCCGCTACATATCGGTATTTTGAATACACGGTTTCACGTGCACTGTCAAAATACATCGTCTAGCTTTGAATTTTCCCCAAGACTATTTACTATTTATTTTTAACCAACCAAAAGAGAGTACGTGCATTGGGTCCTTGAACTTCCGTCTACACAACGAGGATGATTCATTGTTATTCTCTGAACATTTCAATAACTTCTTTCAGGGTTAGCAGAGATGAGATTTAATTCAGAGGTATTTATGGTAAGAACTGCACCCACGGGGAGCAAGGATAATTACAGTGCGTGAAAATAAAATAGATATACGCACATTTAAAATTTCAGTCGAGCGTTGAGAGAGCATCAAGTGTCCTTCCTTGTTATATGTTAGATTGCTTGGCGAGGTTGACCTAGACTGGTAGCATGTCTCCTTTATATTATTATTTATTATTTATTATTATTATTATTATGTTATTATTAAATAAATGACGTTATTATTAGATATATATAAATAGATATAAGCAATATATATATTTTTTTAATTATTCTATCACCGAACCCCTGTGGTATATGCGTCCTTTTAAAATTTAATATTGCATTATTGGGCTTACTTATTTCCAAAATTAAAGCAACTATTATGTCTGATACTAGGTAGCAATGTCAAATATCCAAATAATGTATTCTGAACAGTAGATTTGGTGATAACAGTCATTAAAACGCAGGTCAATAATTGAAACATAATTAATCTATTGAGAATAAGAATACGGAGTTTCATTCATTCTTTATAAATAGAATCTTAGGGCATCTGTTGAAACTATTATGCTTGGAGTTCTGTGAAAGCGACTGTAGATTAAGTAATATAAGCAAGTTCACAGACCTTAATTCCGCAAGTAGGTCTGTGTTTTAACATGCTGTCAGTGACTATGAACTACTCTACTGTGATAGAATATGAACCGCACAGTTTATCTTAGGTTGCCTTGTACATTATCCCTTGAGCTTTCAATCTCCCAGTTAAAAGCATACAATCACTGTTTATTGACATATGTCATGGTATAACGTATTTTAACTGAAAGTATGTACATTTGATTTGTCTACACACATATATTGGACAACAAGCTACATTTTCCGCATGTCCCTCTGGTTTTCAATATTTTCATATTTTGTATAATTTTTGTCTCGCGACAATAAATATAAACATATTCATCGAGTCACTAAATAAAAACGGAACAAGGCAAAGTTAAGGCTGTTTGTTTTGAACTCGAATGTCGAGTAGAGTGCAGTAAATTAAAATCAAATAACACTCGAGTCGTGATCCCACGTGACCCCAACACCAAAACGTACTCATTGATTCACTGGGGTTGACGAGAGTTGTGACGTCAGACAACAGCGCTATACACTCGTGACTGCCTACAGTCTTTCTAATTGGTCAGTAATGCCGTCAACACTCGTGTTATGTTCTCGGTTGTTTTATTGAAAACCATGTTTGGTGCGAATGCGCATGTACAAGTAGCATTCGACTCAACTCTCGAGTTCCCAAAACAAATACAGCCTTAGTATTTCCCCTTTACACTGAATCGTACCACTTCGAGTTATGCCCCCTTGTTGCATTAATTTAATAAGCAAAACAGACTACAACCCTATGCAGGTTGTCACCGGTAGTTTATACTGGCGATGAAAACCAAGTTCTATATGGAGGTGTTGCAGTGGAATTGTGTCTACCATACAGCGGGTGGTAGCGCAGTGGTAGAACGTTGGACTTCGGAGCCAAAGGGTCCAGGCATCAATGTTCGCGAAAGTTACCTTTCTGACGCGATATGGATAGGATAGCTAATGCAGTTATCATCCTTAGTCAATGCTCGCTCGCAACATTCAGCACTACGGATGTTCCTCCTGCCCTAAACTGACAAGTCGTGATATAAGTGAAAGAATCTTGAAAGCGGATCTAAACCCAAATTAAAAAACAAAAACAAAACAAAAAAACATACAACGGTGAAAAGGATTGTGGATGTACAAACATGATTTTGTGTATGTCAAGTGAATGCACGTTGCAGTTTTAGCTAAGAACTCGTCCAAAACGAGCATAAATATAGGTGATTGTATGCCTTCAATGCCATTTTAAATTCTAACAAGCATCTTTATAGTTGATCTGAACAACGATAAATAATAAACCATGATGATCCACAGGACATCGGAAATCCTTCTTTGTATATCTATAATATTTAAAAATTTAAAAATGTCTCAATAAATTAAAAATAAATACTCACGTGAGCACAACGCGATAAATTTATCGCCCACTGTAAGGGAACATGAGCAGTTAGTAAAGGGAAACACTTCCATTTTGCAGGCGTCACATCCCGGGTCAGTCGTTGCCTTGCAGTATATTTCTAGAACATAACATGCAAAATAAACTGTAGTTATTGAACGTGAAATACATAGATGTACAGCAGACAATGTAAGCATACCTATATATTACATGCACATGTACAGACCTACCAATCCTCCAGGGCCCTCGGTGATTCAAACTCTAAAGACCAGTACAAATAGTGCTGCAACAGTTCCCTCAACTGAAGTGGCTGAGTTTTCGAGCAACCCATGCAACTGAATACGAAAGTGTTCAGTCCATATGTCAAGAATTAGGAAATGCATGATGCCAGATCGGTCATTCCGGGATTCAGGTCCATTCTAAGGAACAATCTCCCACAAATCAGACAAATAGCGCACTTTGAAGACAACACTAAAATTAAAGACGTTTATAGAAGATCCAAAAGCCCATTTTAAACAGTTATTCTAGAATTGTGTGTGTGCGTGCGTGCGTGCGCGCGCATGTGTGTGTATGTGTGTGTGTGTGTGTGTGTGTGTGTGTATGTGGATTCTATTTCATATAGATATCGTCAGTACAAGACCGCTGGACCCGATTTCCACTTCATTTTTTTTATACGCACAACAGCTTCATCTTCGACTCCGCAGTAAAACCTTTATTAAGTGCCATTTTTCTTTATAATAACCTAACAATGATATTGGGTGAAATATAATTTCACCATCGTGTCATTTGATATTAAATATATACATTCGTTGATGAAAGCAACAACAATCAAGCAATCTATTAATCAACTCTAGCCCTAGAAATAACTTCCGTTAAACATTCTGAGTAGAATTGTGTAACCATCGTATATTGATAGTTCATATGGTGATGGTTAATAATATACATGTTAGCTCTTTGATATTCGACCTTGATGGTCTTATCAAGGTCATTTGTGCACAATTTTCCATTATTTGGTCCTGCAGCCAAGGTACTAGACCAATAATTGAGGTCTACATAATGTTTTTGATGATTATTCCTAAGGAAAGTCCCCTTAATAATAATCCACTTGATGCCACCTTGAAAAAGTTACGGATTTTCTTTAATTGAAATTTTAATTTTCGTAATGATCAGTGGACCTCGATTATCCAGTCAGTATTAAAAATATAAGGCTCAATTATATATTATAAAACCAATAATTTATAACATTATACTATTAACATTCTGAATGTATGTTTCCCTGTTATGATAAATTCAATCCACAGTGTCCTGCATGAACAAGATATCGGTAACCAAAGGATTTGAATTCTGGTTAGTGTCCTGCATGAACAAGATATCGGTAGCCAAAGGATTTGAATTCTGGTTAGTGTCCTGCATGAACAAAATATCGGTAGCCAAAGGATTTGAATTCTGGTTACGGATAGTTAGCAGCTTTAAGATTGTTTCATACTAGTAACAGACACAATGCACATTTATCTATAACGCACGAGCTGATCTTTTCAGATGTACATAGCCAGTGAATAGTGTGGAGACTACAACAGATGAATCAGCATTTTGCTGTTGAACCTATAGTAGTTAAACAATTTACTTTTTATTTCCCTTGCCAATCATAAGCCTGACAAACAGACACTCGGTGTTTATACCATTGCTATTATTATTAGTACGTGTAGATTGCATTGATTTAGCCAGATTTGACAGGTTTTAGTACTGTCCCAACGTAAACTGATTACCACCAGTCTTCCATTTGAATTTTCTTGTAACTCAATATATTCCATATCATGACAGGTGTGTCTGTCTTGAACGATCTGCAATAGCATGTGATTGCTTGGATCATCTACATCATGGACAGGTCCGTAAGAATGCCAGTGGTTAATATTGTAGTCCTCTAGCTAAAATACAAAATGATTTACGGGATCCTCAGAATCCTGACTAGTAGGAATGCATGCATCGTTCTTAGGCATTTGCTATAAATAGTGAAGTATTAAAATCAAAACTAGTGCTCCAAACTATTAAGTTGAACCGCTTGAAAATGCAGAATTTCATAAAACCTCGGATATGATTCGTGACCACAACAGCTTGACATACACTAAATCTTGTCTTATTATACTGAGAGTTATAAAGGAAATAGGCATTGCATCAAAATTACTATATACTATTGTGTCATAAAGCAGTATTTATTTCAATACTATTAAATTTGGGCTTTCTATTATTATTTATATTGTTAATATAAATTATGCTATCAACAGACGGGGGTCCATGATAGAACCTTGTTGATTAGTTGTATAGGAACAGTACCTCCACATATAACATACTAAAAATAGCAACAGAAAAAGTAGAACATAATTTCCTCAAAATTGCAGCAATTAAAGTAATGAATATGACTAAATGTTTTTGTATAATTAATAATTGATTCTCATAAAAGTCAATATAGCTATTTTGAGACTTCTGTCGAATACAATCTTTGAGAAATGAAACGTTTTGCCAGTGTTCATCTTCACCTAGGTCATTTGCATAAAGGGGAATAACTCTTATTGAAGCAAGTTTATACTATTTGTTAGCAACTGATATTTGATAAAATAGTGTACATGGAACTCAAGCTCAAATTGTGTTGCCTCACTGTGGTCAAGTAGCAAATTTCTTTTAGAGTGGCAACAGTTTTTCTTTATTTCACGAGGATAGAAGTGTATAGAACTGCTTCCACCATGTTGGTATATTCTATTCAGAATGTTTAACGGAAATGAAAAATGTCAACCTGGCCTCCTAACTATTTACTCATAATAGTACAGTGTAGATGTATTAATGGGCATGATCTATACAGTATAAACTGATTGGACACAAACAGCAATCGGTCTATTTGCACGTGAATGCTGGTAGTGTAATAAATACGATACTAAACTCGCTTCCATGTGATGCCATGTTCCTGAAATTCGGAATAGTTTTGGTATCTGATTCCTTTTCATTCTTCAGATACCAAAACCATTCACTCGTTTCATAGAAATAGTATCACACGGAACATCGCTTCGTATTCTAAATTAATACCGCAGTCTAGTACCATACCGGTATTTCACCATTTAAATTACCATTTTCACAACATGATATCCCACGTGGTGAATCGTCACATATTAAAGGATCATCTGCTATCGTTGTTGAAGTAGTTGGTGATGTTGTAGGTAAAGTTGTTGGTGAAGTTGTTGGTGAAGTGGTTGGAGAGGTTGTTGGTGAAGTGGTTAGTGAAATGGTAGGCGAAGTTGTTGGCGATGTTGTTGGTGACGTGGTTGGTGACGTTGTTGGTGAAGTTGTTGGTGAAGTTGTTGGTGAAGTTGTAGGTGAAGTGGATGGTGACGTGGGTGGTGAAGTGGTTGGCGAAGTTGTTGGTGAAGTTGTTGGCGAAGTTGTTGGTGAAGTTGTTGGTGAAGTGGTTGGCGAGGTTGTTATGGAAGTTGTTAGTGAAGTGGTTGGTGACGTGGTTGGTGACGTGGTTGGTGACGTGGTTGGTGAAGTAGTTGGTGAGGTTGTTGGTGAAGTTGTTGGTGAAGTGGTTGGTGAAGTTGTTGGAGAAGTTGTTGGTGAAGTTGGTGGAGCGGTTGGCGAAGTTGTTGGTGAAGTTGTTGGTGAAGTGGTTGGAGAGGTTGTTGGTGAAGTTGTTGGTGAAGTGGTTAGTGAAGTTGTTGCTGAAGTTGTTGGTGAAGTGGTTGGAGAGGTCGTTGGTGAAGTTGTAGGTGAAGTGGATGGTGAAGTGGTTGGTGAAGTAGTTGGTGAAGTTGTTGGTGAAGTTGTTGGTGAGGTTGTTGGTGAAGGTGTTTGTGAAGTGGTAGGTGAAGTGCTTGGTGCAGTTGTTGGTGATGTTGTTGGTGAAGTTGTTGGTGAAGTTGTAGGTGAAGTGGTTGGAGAGGTTGTTGGTGAAGTTGTAGGTGAAGTTGGTGAAGTTGTTGGAGAAGTAGTTGGTGAAGTTGTAGGTGAAGTTGTTGGTGAAGTGGTTGGTGAGGTTGTTGGTGAGGTTGTTGGTGAAGTTGTTGGTAAGGTGGTTGGTGAAGTGGTTGGAGAAGTCGTTGATGAAGTTGTTGGAGAAGTGGTTGGTGAAGTTGTTGGTGAAGTTGTTGGTGAAGTGGTTGGTGAAGTAGTTGATGAAGTTGTTGGTGAAGTGGTTGGTGAGGTTGTTGGTGAAGTGGTTGGTGAAGTAGTTGGTGAGGTTGTTGGTGAAGTTGTTGGTAAAGTGGTTGGTGAAGTGGTTGGAGAAGTGGTTGATGAAGTTGTTGGAGAAGTGGTTGGTGAAGTTGTTGGTGAAGTTGTTGGTGAAGTTGTTGGTGAAGTAGTTGGTGAAGTAGTTGATGAAGTTGTTGGTGAAATGGTTGGTGAGGTTGTTGGTGAAGTGGTTGGTGAAGTTGTTGGTGAAGTGGTTGGTGAAGTTGTTGGAGAAGTGGTTGATGAAGTTGTTGGAGAAGTGGTTGGTGAAGTCGATGGGGAAGTGGTTTGTGATGTTGTAGTAGAAGTAGTTGCAGACGTCGTGTCCGAGGTTTTATTGCCAATAACTATCGTATCGCATGCAGGATTACTCAAGGCAGGAAAGAAAGCAGCATCTGAAACAAATAGGAATTTCTTACAGATATGAATAATATCGCTTTTATAAGATTATTGTGATGTTATCACTACACATGGTGATTTCAAATCCTGCCCCGGGGGGTCGGCATCAATGTTCGCGGAAGTTACCTTTCTGACGCGATATTGATAGAATGCGATATCTGTAGAGTGGCAATGCAGTTATCATCCTTGGTCTTGT
>JAUTBT010065670.1:0-14260 GCA_032361225.1 Lepetodrilus schrolli
TTGGTAACATTTTAATAAATACTATATTACTTTATATGTATGCACATAATATTTGGCAAAATTCAACATATTATTTATAAACAAATGGCAAAAACAGTGTAAATAATGTCCATATTCAACTTTCCATTAGATGATAAGTATATATATCGATAGATATGTATATCTTTACAGACTACAACATAACCAACTAAATTTGATAGGAGACAAAGTCAATATCAGCACCAACAATTATTTAATTATGATCTCAAAACATGAACAATAGCGGAGAATTAGATACGTCTGCTACACTACAGTTGAACTAGGCAACATCTGTAAACAATGTATAGAAATTTCACTCATGATCAAATTGTTCGTCACTGAAGAAGAAATAGTCACTAAAGAAGGGATACCAGGTACAAGGTATTCAAACAGACATTTTGGGTTAGATGTGAACCATTGTGTTATCCCACCACCACACGATAAACACTTGATTACCATATATATCATAAACAGACATGCACATGATAACTTGAATTAGATAAGTCGCTATGGCCATAGTTTAAGATTTGATATGTAAACTCCAAAACCACTTTAAACTTACTGATGATGTTCATAAAACAATATTTAGGGAATTATTGACATTTTTTTTCTAGAATAGGCATAATTATCTTTTTTTTCTTTCTAGAATAGACATTTTTTATTTAAAAAAAAATAGAATTGACATAATTATCTATTGACATAAACATGTATATGCACATCATATTTTTGAGATGTTAAAATACAATTAAATCAGTGGGGATAAGTAACAATTGTTTAGCCAACATTGATTTTGTCATTTGCTAGTTCAATGCAATACAAATATAAAACCTGGCAAGACTCCAAATCTCATGAACATCTGAAAAAATCACATCAACTGAATAAGATTTATGGTCGCAAACATTAGGTGCGGATTTAGAAAACATTTTACAACCAGAACATGAGTGAGTGTGTGCAAATGATTATCTTCTGTAAGTTTCATAAAGGTACCTATAAACTATTTTGAATTTCATAATGATCAAATTATACAACCTTCACGTACTGAGTGGACAACATACAAACTATAAAGTTTTGTGGAATCTAAATCTTCAAATTTGATTTCAAGCATTCAGTACTAAATTTCATGTTTTTATTATAACTATTGTTCATGACCAGGGTCAATGGATTCCATAGGCCCGATGACCGAATCACTATTAGTCAAATAACCGTATCCCAGATGATAGCTAGACATATATATTTAATACTGCACCAAGATGATATCAAATATGATGACCACCATCACAAACACGGTAGAAATGTATTCCTGTCAAGAGGACTTGCATTAACCCTCTCCCCGCTGGATTTGGCACAGGCATTGCTCTTTAGGGCATCTCCGGTTGCCTTCAGCATGGAGAGGGTTAAACATGGTAGTTATTGAGCTGTGAAAGTAATAGGGGATATTTGCTTTGAAATGGCACTGAAGATTAAAGAAAACATAGACAGGTATGATTGGTGTTGCTGTCAATATTTTCCTAGCTTCAGTTAGTTGAACAATGGCACAAATTTCATATGGCAACGCTACGACACCCTTTTGAGAACTACATGGTGAAACACGTCATAGTACTGGTCTGATGCCCATCAAAGTCAATATGAAGACAAACTCCATCCAGTAAACTGATCAAGTCAAATGGTGCGATGTTATTGATACACTAACATCTACATACAATTTGATGCCTAGTTGAGATAATAATAATGACAATAATCTTTCACACCTGTATGATCAATTACAATATTGCATTTCTTAAGATGATAAACTGCAACATGAAATACTGGTAGTCTAACAGTAAATACTCACTAATTGCATTATCAGATTTCTTGCATATTGTTTTGATACAATTAAAATTACTTTAATTAATTATTTTATAACAAATAAGTTAATAAATACAATTATTAAAGATATTTCTCCAATTTGAATAAAACTTACATAATAAATACTAATAGCAATAGATTTGGACGCTTCTAACACCATCAGTTATATACATATGTGCCAATCTGGATATGAATCAGGCAGCAGACCAGCCAATATTCTAAAACAAACATCGTTCCTTTGCCGTTGACATCAGGGCTGGAACACCCGATACTGAGTGTCAGTTCACTGGTAGCCCTGAGAGTAGCTTCCTTGTGGGCGAGGGTAGCTGGTGCCGCTATATCCGGGTCGGAGAGAGTAGGGGTTACCTGTCCCTGGCTGTGCAGGACCAGGGCTGGGTGAGGAGAATCGCTGGGGCTGCTGTAAAAATTCAATGTTTACTTGTTTACACCACGTACGTGGACAGTTTGTGATTTAAATAGGCAGATATTCTAATGCTCTTAAACATGGTAATGTACCATGGTTTAAGTTGTACTCCATCATTGCATGTAATCTATGGGATGTTCCATTATACTTTGTAATACACATGGGAGATTTCAATATCTTAGTCGTGAGAGAACATGTATACTGTGATATGTTCATCAGTGTCTATCTTTGAAATAAGAACATTGCTACACAGTGAATAACAGTTTTTCCGCCAAACAAATTTGCCAGCAACAATCGACATCGGCACGCTGACACACCTCCCATAATTAAGATAGCAAAGTGCCACACGGGTACTATAAAGCAAAGTGAAATAGTATCACGTGGGCTACACACAGTGCTCTACATAACAAGGTACATCAAAGTAAACAACAACATTTTACAAACAGTTCAGTGAGTGGCTAGTACCTTTAACCCTCTCCCTGCTGAATTAAGCACAGGTACAGCTCTGTTGGGCACCTCCAGTTACCTCCAGCAGGGAGAGGGGTTCATGAGCATGATGAGTTGAAATACAATCTCAGTAGGCAATACTCCAGTGATAGACCTCACCAAGTTCAATAAAACTTTGATATTTCATTTATGGACGTGACTGTGGACAATACATGGTTACACAGTGCCCAATACTGTGAAGCTCTCATACCAACTATGAGGCAATCACATTCTCGTACCTATCTAGCTTACTAATATAGACATAAGAGCAATGTGGTCTCTTAGTGGACATCAGAACTTCATGAAAGGGTCTACAAGGCATTCTATAAGTTAAAATTTCGCCTGACCTGTCCTTGTTGATAGTTGGCTTGTTGGGCATACACAGGCTGTCCCCCAGGCCCATACTGAGTTGCTCCAAAACCTGGTTGTCCAGGCTGCGGTTGACCTGGTTGTCCAGGCTGCGGTTGTCCTGGTTGTCCAGGCTGCGGTTGTCCTGGTTGTCCAGGCTGCAGTTGTCCAGTCTGCTGACCTGGCTGTGTTTGAGGTGGACCAGGCAGGGGCTGACCGGGGTGTGCAGGAGGAGCTCCAGACTGACCGGCCTGAGGAATGGAAGGGTTGTAGCTCGCCTGTCCTTGCGGGTATTGACTGTACGGAGCTGGAATACGGTACAAAGTTTTTCAATATGTCTCCGTAAGAAAACAGATGTGTTCCTGATGGGTGATGATAGAAAAAAAGGAAGTTACTTAGGAAGTGATGTCACGAGGGTGCAGTATCATGGGACAGGGGATATCCCAAAGATATTAATAAAAATGAAGGATTTTACTCGTCAGACTCTCGATGGGATGAGAGAATAATGCACAGTCATGACTGGCTAAGTTTACGAAAAGAAAATACACATACTTTACCCCCGTTGCACTTAGCCAAGCGCCCGATCCACAGAGCTATAAACGATTGCAAGCCTTTTATCTTAAGATGAGGATGGTGACCATCACTATCATTTTATCATAGGTTTACAATCGACTGTAAAGTTAAGATAGCTTTGTGGATGATGCACATCCGATTGAGACACCAATACTGAAATGTTCATTTATGATTAAATACAGGTTTTACAAAAGATAGTTCCGCACCTTGTCCGGGCTGTTGTTGCTGTTGTTGTTGCTGTTGTACCGGTGCCTGTGGCTGTCCCTGGTTCTGTCCTGGAAACTGGGATCCTGGAGCTGGCTGGTATCCTGGTTGACCGGGGAAGGACTGGGGCGACAGTTGCTGTGGTGATGGTTGCTGGCGGTTATCAGGTTGCTGTGCAGACAGGGCTGGCTGCTGCTTGTTCTGGTTGCTGGTGGATGACCCTACACTAGACATGCTATCAGGAGTCCCGGGCCGGTCAACGATACCTGTGTGGCATGACATTTTACATTTATAATTACATTACTGACAAAGTGAGAATTACGAGTTACCATAATTACGCAAATAATTTGAACATTCTAATAGTTCAAACACCGAAATATATCGGCAGAAACACATTAACGTTTTTTCCTCAAAAAAGTATTTTTTTTCTTCTTTCTTAAACCCTTAATTACTTATTTACTATTTCAATTACAACCACATTTTGTACATTAATTTGGTTGTCACTAATTTACTTATTTTTCTAATAATTCGAATGATTACAAATTTTATTATTTTCTCCTGTTTCAATTATTTGGGTAATTATGGTATTTATACATTTTCATTTGTATTTCTGAATGTGTGTGTGCATGTGTGTACTTGTGTGTGCAAACTTATATATGCGTAAGTGGTGTGCGTGCATATGTGATGTGTGTGCATGAGTGCGTGTGCATTTACGTGTACAGTGTGGATGTGTGCAGACAACAACTTTGTATTTGACACCATCCACAAACTGTCAGCTTCACAATCAGATATCAGTACCAATAGATACAGACAGCAGTAGAGTCAATACTTGCCATCTCGGATGTTAAATGAGGATGTCACTTTGTTCTGAGTGCTCTCGTCAACAGACCTCTGAGATGAGAGAGGGTCAAATTCCTTGCTACTGGCCGCACTGGCTGGGCGCTGAGGCATCCCAAATATGCCCTTCTTAGCAGAGCCTACACCAGATCCTGGAGGCATAGAAAACCTTTAGGCATTGAAGAGGAATCAGAAGATAATGTCAGAAAATAGAAAACAAATAGCAAATACTATTCTTGGTTCATAAAGATGAACAGTACTGTTGCAACATTTAGATTATGCAGATAGCTACTACTATGACTACTTGACAAATAATTTTGTGAGAATCATGAGAATAGATGCACATATTCATTAGGAAAAGATAATCAGGTAACTGATAAGGGAAGTAATATACATCTACGATTATTACAACCAACATGCAGCTATTATTAAAATGGTCCACAATAGACCAAATGAATTTGCTGTTCATTAGTGAAAATGCTATTGTTTTATCAAGTTCATAGCGAATTCTCTATATAACCACTAGATCGAGTATTTAAAATGCCACTTGGAACTAATCTTTTAGCTATTCATGGTGAAAACTAACTATATGTTTGTGATAGGACATTAACAAATCATGAAAAAAGTTTTTTTAAATTTTAAAATACACAACAAAATGAATAAATTAAATGTTTGCTACATAAAAGACTATTTCCTTCAAAAAATTATAAAATAATATTGCCAACAATTATACTGAGCACCCATCAATTATATTAGTAGCTTATTGACGGACAACTGTGATGGTAAGTACCATAATCTCAAGATGTAAAAAACCAAAACATTGATGAACTTGGAAATTATGCAACATATCTCTGCAAGGATAAAATCAAATTTAGGTGTTATGAAATTCACTAAATCGATGGGCAAAGTCCAATAAAACACATCATTGTAGGGATGGGAGTGCCAGGCAAAGTCCAATAAAACACATCATTGTAGGGATGGGAGTGCCTTTAAAACATACTCAATAATGACATAAATAACAAAACATGAAATTTCATTAGGAGGAATGGATCGGGCCGCCGGGCAAGTGGGAACTTCCAACCCTGGCATCGCGTAAAATAAATGTACCAACGATTCATTGATTTATTGCTTTACGTCGCTGCAGGAATATTTTACCCAGGTGCCAATGAGTGCAAATGAGTGCCAATGAGTAATTTAAAGCGTTGTTTTTTAAAAAATATTGGGGTTTAGAGCCGCTTTCAAGATTCTTCCACTTATATCGCGGCTTGTCAGTTTAGGGAAGGAGGAAACCTGCAACAACCGTAGCGCTGAATGTTACAGTAAACCTGTGAGCATTGGCTAGTACTGACAAGACCAAAGATGCAGCATTGCCACTTTACAGACAGCGCATCCTATCAATATCGTGTCAGAAAGGTAACTTTCTCGAACATTGATGCTGCGCTCCCGGGGGCGGGATTTGAACCTGGAACCTTTGGCTCGGAATTTCAATGTTCTACCACTGCGCTACCACCCGCCCGAGTGTATAATACTAGCTACCGTCCAGCGACGTGTCTGTTGTACAGGACGGAGCAGGTGCCGGCTCTATGCGATCCAGAATGCGGTTCACTCGGTCTCGAATCTGCTGCAGTTCCTTCCTCAGTAGCTTCAGTTCATCTGTTTCTAGAGGCTTTGGCTGTCCATTTACTGTAACATACCAAAAACAAGTCACTTCATCAAGCATCAGAATAATAATCTAGAAATGAATTCATTTCTAAAACATTTGGCTCAGTGTTTACTGTAACAAGGGACATTATCAGCAAATTGCCATGGTTACAGTAAAAGTCACAGCGTACAGACGTTTCACATGGATGGCAGACTTTCACTCAGGCAGGATTAAAACTTAGACCCATCTGGTCTAATTTATCATGAAGTAGCTCAACAATTTTGTGTTTCTATATATAGTCCAGGTGCACCTTGATGATCACATGACGTGGTCACATGACATGGCAGGGTGGATATATGTATAATTCTATTCTACACTTACCAAACAATGTTATCTTGAGTATACGGCTACACTGTATAGCAAATGAGAGGTCTGAACTGTCAAATATAGTTATCAAATCTCCATCTGAAACACAGAATTGAAATCATTGATAAAGCTTTTTCAAATCTACCATACAGACATATAATTTCAATGTATTCCTTAGATCAGTAACTCTACAATGTATGGTGAAATAAAAAAAGAGTAAAATAGAGAGTTGCACTTTTGCTATTTATTTTGGTTTTATGGCTCTTGGCTTCTTCCAAGAATGACGCAGCAAACGGACCACCCCTGAGTTGTCTACCCCTGAGTTGTCTACCTTCATCTTTATACTTGATGATGATGTCGTCACTGCTGTTGAGTTTGCCCCTGTACACTCGCTGCATCATGAGCACGAGCTCGTCGTATGTGATGTCCTCATTGTGGATGGGGATGCGGCGGATGTCCTCCCCCAGCTGCACCTTGATGATCAGCTTTCCAGTCAGGTCCAGCTGTGGTTCAAAGCTATTGTGCATCACGACAGCACTGCAATGTTGAAAAACACCACATGTATGAAGAGTCAAATTCATAGCGGGGAGCAGACTACTAAAAGGGGCTTTATTTTAGAGATTGCTTTACCAGTGTCTGCCTGAGAATAAAAGCAACAAACATGTTTAAATCATCCACCTTTTATAAACAATTTGAGCATGTTGAGACAGTAGTACATTGATCCTTGACCTTTGATTGCTGACATTGTGTTTATGAGTCAAGTCAAGTATATATACATGTATATATATATATATATATATATATATTTAAAATAGTATGAAATAAACATATTAACATATATGCCCACAATTTACATTGACTAATTATCTTATCTATTTATCGACATTTGTCGGTAGTGGAAATGACGACAAATGTCGATGTTCCCCAAAAATTGAAAATATTGCAAACTAATGTCATGAATATTTTGTTTGCTTGCTTTACGGGTTTTACTGATGTGGAAACGCCAAAACATGGGCCGTGTTACTAATGTTTGTTAGACGATTCCATAATTATACAAATAGACCTACACTAGCCATCAAAGACAAATCAAAGAAGATATTACACACCTTACAGATTATTTCACTTGTCACTTCGAATGTGGCAGGCCGCTTACGAAATAAGATACCGGTACTTCGAGTTATGTCCCGTTCTTCTACGTTTGTCAGTCTATGCGCCACGAGTACATCATTTGTCAGTGGATGGATACCAGTCTGTTCTCTCTGCAAATGAATGGCACGAGTGGGCATGAATGTGGCGTTTTCTGACATAGACTGTCTTTAATCTTTTAACGCTATATTATGATTTTTACCTAGCAATAGACTACGGATAGTCTCAGAGGGTGAAAGTAAATACTTTAAATATAAATTGTATTGATTAGTATTATATTTGTATGAAAGGAGCCGTTGAAATTCTTTACCCTCTGACTTGTTCTCCAGTAATCTAGACTTGCTTAACTGATCTATATCTGCTGATATTTTGAATAGGAGTATTTGTGTGAGAACAAGGTATGACACAGACTACATAAATAAGTAATATTAATTAAATTTGCAAAGCAGGCTATCACCATCCCTAAATGGTACTCCCTAAATTACTAGTTTTACTGACAAAATGATATACGACGTTAAGTGTGTTATTCAGATTAATTTATTTCTCTTTAGTAAAGTAAATTTAAGAGTTTTTATCACACTGCGAATCATGCTATCGGTGGATATTAATTTCGTTTAATTAATGATTGGTGGGGTTTGCAATGGTGCATATAAAGGGAAGAATATTGGTATTTTGAAAATATATCGTGCACATCACGTTTTGTACGTACGGATATACATGTATAGGTAGCCAGCCAACATTCACACCCCGGGTTCATATTATAATATCGAAGCTGGAGTGATTAGAAAGTAGCAATGGGGGTGGGGGTGGGGGGGGGGGGGAAAGGCCCACAATGCCCCAGAGAATGGGTCTGACACACCTGCGTATTGCCCATTTTTTGCTTTATATATATCAAAGCGAGAGAACAGCGTAAATAAATACAACAAATATTAATTCTACCATTATTCTAGGATGTTCACGATACTGATTGTTCACTTTTTATATAAGGTCTAATTAGAAGTAAATAATATATGTACAGTACCTCTAATATTCAAAGGCATCAGCTCAAAAATGACAATTTCTCTCTAGAGATGACGGGGTCATGCGTACATGTATACAGCAGGCGTGGATGTAAACCTAGTCTTTAAAATGTTCAGGATCAGTCTTCCAGACCCCTCTCACAAGACTTTGAATAATTATAGTTTATATCACTATAGACAACTTCAATGCAAACATGTCATTTTTTTATGCATGCAGGCGTCCCGAAAGCGTATTTCATTATGCCTACATTACAACAACAAAACACATCTTCCAGGGACATACGTTGATGAAAAGAACATCGCATCTATGCCTGTAGTTCAACATTTCTGGAAGCCGCCTCCATACCCTAGTAGGTATGCCCTACCCTAGTCGCTTTTCGTTACGCTTATATTTCAAAATTTAATAACTTTCACAACTCGTGTTGATATAATTGCTATTCCAAGACATTTGGGTGAGATTCTCTATTTATCATATTTACATTTCGAATTTTCGGGGCGCATACCACCTAGATCACAATAGATAACATTGAACGTTTTATTTCTACAGGTACCAGGAAATCGCACTTTGTTTTGCCTTCATTACGATATTTTCGGGCATAGATAACAATGTGTTGTTTCTTTTTGCTACAGATATTACGAAATTGTACTTTGTTATACCTACATTTAAAAAATAACGGGTGCGAAAAAAATGTTAATTTTTGTTCAGTAGATACCAGGAAATCTTATTTTATTATGCTTTATTTCAAAATTTCCGGTGCTTAAACTTGGGTGCTAAAATCTGTCAATATCTTTACCCGAGGCCAGGAAATAGTACTTTGTTATGCCTATATTTAGATACATTTACCCAGCTTAATAACTCGTGCTAAAAATGATAAGTTTTGTTCTGTAGAGACCATATTATACAGATCATTGTTCTGTAGAGACCATATTATACAGATCATTATGCGTATCTTTAACATGTTCCGAGAGTGTACCTTCGTCGGAACCAGTAGATAACTAATAATAGCATAGGCCATCGACATGCGCTATTCCTACCTATTTGATAGAAGCATCTTAGTACCTTGATATTAACATATAACATTAAAGATGTTTCTTTCATAAATAGGCCTACAGATTGAGGCCCAGATCCGTAACTGAAGGCGATAGTTTTGATATATTACTTTTATAATATCTCTGCATGATATATAAAATAGTTATTTTAGTGATCATCTGATCATTGTGATCACGTATAATATATTCTAATATATAATTTTATTGTTTAAAGTAGAGTAAACGGTAAATGAACAGTATGAGCAATATGCTTCTAGATTTTACTTCTTTGGCGCTTTGACATCTATAACCAATCAAAATACATGTATGAGTAATCACGTGACCAAGGTTTGCAGACACATGCAAATGTTTTCCTGCACCCGAGATTGTTAACATGGAAATACAAAGATTGTGGTCTCAGTGTTGGTTGTGATAAAGCCGTGGGGAACAAAATGCATAAAAGTGCAAATTGCCCTAAATGTCATTCCAGTTTTGCTGTTAAGTTTAGAGGTATAAGCCACGAACACGATTTTATGTTGCCATCTATCTTCAGCCATTTTTGTAAATAATTTTGGGTAATATTTGTTGGATATATCCTTTCTTTGTTGAATGGGACATTTAACATACGAATCACACATTCCACGTAGCCTGCTAACACGTTCACGAACATGCGAAGTACTTGACCGGAAATGTCAAGTTCAATAATGCTTTCCAGCTTATATTGTCTATATAAAATATGGAAAAGTGCTTCGGTTTTCGTGAGAGGAATTTATTATTGTTACTTATTGACGTAGTCTACAAATTTAAGCATATACATAAGCATGAACAAATTTATCCAATGTCTTTGATATGTTATTAAAAGAGAAAATATTGGCATTGAATATGATTTGTATTATCCAGTCGTTAACTTTCTCCTAATAAAGTTTTCATTTCCTCCTAATGGCGAAGCAACCATGTAATGACGGATTAATATTTTAATATCAAGTACACATCTCAATGTATTGCAAAGAAATTGATATTTCAATTCAAAGACAGGGCTAAACACATGCAATCACAGTTTGTTGACATATTTAATGGTCAAATATTTTTACCTGAAAGTATGTACATTTGATTTCTCTACACAAGTATATATTGAGCAACAAATGATGTTTTCTGCAATATTTTCATATTAATAACTAAAATTTATTAAATAAATGAAAATGAAACGAGGCATATTTATGTCTTTCCCCTTTAAACTGAGGCATACAACTTCAAGTTATATCCCTTTATTGCATTAATATAATAAGCAAAATAGATTACGACCGTATTCAGGTTTTTACAAAAGGTTTGTACTGGCAATTAGAGCAACATTCTATTTCGGGGGAATTTGGAAGTACAAACATGATTTTATGGATGTCAAATGAATGTACTTTGCAGTTGTAGCTAAGAGTAAGAACTAGTCCAAAATGAGAATATAAATATCTGTCATTGTATGCCGCCTTTGGACTTGAAACCCCAATTATCAATACTATTAGAACAAATTGAAAGTTACTTAATTTTATTAAAATTTTGATTGCAGCTATACTGGTTTTATTATCAGAAATTGAATTGTGTAAAATCATGTGACATTTGACATCCAGCCAATCAGATGTTCTGTGCTTTAGACCACCGAGGGACATCACATCAACCGCTGTTGTTGAAATGCTCCCATGCATTCTGTGAGTCCTGTGTCATCAAACTTGCCAAAGAAGAAAAGAAATGCATAACTTGTCCAACATGCAAGGTAAGACTGGCTGGTCAGTTTTTAAAAGTCGGCTGTACACAGGGAAGTGTTTTTGAAATTTGAGAGTTGTTTGAACATTATTTTTTCATCTGACTTGTTTTAAAGGGCCAATGAACAGAATTTACTTAATATGAATTTTGTGATAGACATTCGTAGAAAGAATCTTTCACTTGCTCACTGGACTTGTGGTAGGCTAGGAAGCCAAAACTGCTTTATTCAGATTGCCATGAAAATATATATATTTAGAATAGTTATATAGATCGATATTTTGTTTATTTCCTCCAGTATTGAAAGTTAAAAATAATCAAGAAATGCACTAGTTATATACAGTGTGTGTTATTTAGCTAGACTTACCAATTCATCAATCATATGCAGATGATATATTAAGTAATTGAGGAAAGTAGTCTACATATCACAGCCAGATGACTGAGGCCAGTCATAAATGCATGTTGCTTCAGGTCATCACAGAGTTATCTCACGGAGAGTCGGGTGCCCGGAAACTCCCTGGTCACCACTACTTGACTGGCTATCTGATGAGCAGTCAGAATGCCTTGCTGCAGCAGTGAGTCTTTCACACAGATCTTGTACATAATGTATTATGCATTTATACCCCTACTTAAAGGGATGACAATCTTCTGCAGATTTTGAGGCTCCTGAATCGATCTCAAAAACCTAACCGTGGCCTGTGGTCCCTGGATCCAAGCTGCTTCAGCTGAAAACACATTTCCCATTCTCATCCCTTCCTTTTGTAGTTTTTATTTTATTGAATGAAAAACAAAAAGGTTATCTTTTGTCTGTATACGTAGTCCCGTTTTTACCTCTTTCGATAATCAGTATGCTTTTCCTATGTTTTACCTCATTGTTGAACCTTAAGTTATATGTTTCCATGTTGAACCTTGAGTTCTATGTTTCCATTTTTTCCCAGGGAGCTAAGCAGAATGGCGCCAGCTGGGATGAGCGGTTCGCTCAGCAAGAAGAAATCAGGGTCTGGTGAACCTGCAGGTAGGACAAATGTGCTGATATTTCTCTATACTTTCCATGTGCTTACCATCATCCTCTGTGCAAACAGCTAATAAATGAAATAATTTTCCAGATGAATTTGGTGTTAACATCTTTTTCAATGAAATAGATTTTATCATTCCTGCTTATTTTTTGTATAGTGGTTATTGGAGTTATGTCCCTTCGCTTTTATAATTATTTTTGTGATTGGCCACTTTAAATGGTTCTATTTATAGTTCCTAAACTGTTTTTTCAAGTTTCCCACTAGATGTATGGCAGGGATACCACATGAAGTGAGATAGAAACAGAATTAAGTACTCCTGGGGTGGGATGGAACCATTCTTCATTTGTTCATATGATATTTCAAATTTGAATCGCATCCAATGATCTAGTATACTTTCCATGATGGTCTTTCCATTGTGAAGATCTGATGTAATTGTCTGCATGTACTGTGTTCAGTCATCATTGGGTTATCGGTTTAATGAAGTATGTGGGTATTACTGTAGTGCAAAGCTATACCAGGTTGATGCAATATCACAAAAATACTGAAAATACAGAAAACCAGGAAACTTATCAACTCCTTTATGGTACAAATCATCTTTTGATCATTAAAGACATGTTCTACATCGGAATAAAATTAATTAGTTCACTGGGTAATTGTTTATTTCTATGTTTCAGTACGGCTATGCCACGAGTGCCGAATTAACAAGGCCACGTGTAAATGTTTGAAATGCGACTGTGTGATGTGTGGCCTATGTTTTGATAAGGTACAGAACATCTGTTTTGATAATGTACGGAATCTCTCCATGTAGTATCTGCATTATAATGCAATAATAATGTAGCCGGGTGTGATGTAAGATACTCCTACTGGTCTCGGCCAGCAGGGTTACCCCTTTGGCTCATTTGGGAGAGCCTTGGACTCCCAATCCAGCAACTCGTGTTCGAATCCCAGGATCGGCATGATCCTCTGTTACTTTAACATCAGTTTTCTGCTGGCCCAAAAATTTCGAAACCTTTTTGAGTACGATTTCATGGTCAAGCTATAATCTTGTATGGGGATTTGTGAACAAAACTGAGTTGAGCATGAATTCATACTCAAGAAAGTTTTGTAATCTCGGGGGGCCTGAAGTCATCTCTTTGTTTTTCATATTATGGACTATTCAAGTGCTGATCTAGGCTAAATGTTTTCTTACTGATTTCTATATTTACCCAATTATCAGATTATCTTGAAATGTGTACTACTTATACTGTCTCCTAATGTACATGATGTATTCAATGCAAATGTTTTCAGATCCATTCTCTGTCCAAATCATTGAAGCAACATCAGGCTGTACAACTGACAGAAAATGACAATTGGTATGGATGATGAAACAACTAACCATTATCTCAATTATTCTTTTGCATTGTCTTTATGCTACAACTCAATATTAGTGCCCTCTCATCCACAGTTGGAAAGCATAGCATGACAATTCCTTTGAGCTGGATTATATGGCCTCAGACTACAATTATTCATTTCCTGGTTGACCAACTTGTGGAAGTGACGTCAGAGAATATAGTCATCT